>JASDQU010011441.1:78415-94100 GCA_032191745.1 Picea mariana | reverse complement strand
TTCACCCATTTTATTCAGTTATTTTATATTATACTAATGTGACTACATGTGTACTGTATTTTTCAGATACTTTTGAAGTTATATAAATATATGTTAATTTATTAATTTACAATGCATCTTTTACATATCTGACATATTGCAGTTGAAACACCACAAGGCTATGTGGTGCAATGGTTGTAAATTTCACATCAAACTATTGAATGAAACAAGGAAAATTTCTGATAGTGGGATAACTGCAGTATTCCAGGTTACTAATGTTTCCTCTAGGAGTGACAGACATCCCCGAGAATATGAAAATAGATACTATGGGTATTTAAACGATATACTTGAGTGTGACTTTAATTCCTTCAAATCAGTACTGTTCGATGTCAAATGGTATAGGTTACGAATGCATGAATGTGATGAGGAAAGAACTGTTATTCAACATGCCAATGAATTTCCAATGATTAAAACAACGATGTTTGAAGAGGACATGATCGCTATGTTTTTCCAAGCCAATGTGAATAGGTCTTTTAATCAAATGTTCCAGGTGAAAGGGATTGGTCATTTGTTGTTAGATATGATCCAAGAGGAAGGCCAATTAAATTTACTCATTTATAGGAAGAAGATGATATTGAAGATGAAGAATATGATTCGACAGAATATCATACATAGTTGAAATATCATGGAGGGTCGACAGATGAAGAAGACGAAGAAGATCATGATCTAGGTGTATGAGACAATATTGCTATTCTTGATGATGATTTAGATGACAATATGCTCAAAAATGACATTGATGATGATGATGATATCATCAATCCTTTCAACATCGTTTCAGAACTAGATGATGATACAGATGTCGATTTCGATGAAGAAGATAAAGATAGAGAATAAGAATGATTACACAGATGTTGAGGTTGGATTAGCTACATAACTATATAATATTTTTATTTGTATGAATTATTCTCTTAAAATAACTTACTTTTAATGTCATGGGTTAATTACATGTTTTTATGTTTTATGCAACGTTTTTATATCCTAGGTTACATGTCGTTTAATTATTAGTTGAAACCTGAAAATAGTTGTCAATATAGTAAAGTACGTGGTAGACTAAAAATATAATTTAGAAACACATGATTTCATGTACCTTCATTAATTTTTGTTTTTGTAGTTTCTATGCATGAATCTTAATAGGACGTTGCTTTCGATTATTTTATATTTTATAGATTGGGTTTTGGGGATCAATTGAGAGTGATGTGAGGGGGAGGGGAGGGGCCATCTGAGCTTCCACCTTCATGTAGTTGTCCTTGTTAAGTAGAGGATAAATTATTTTTGAAACCAAGATAATCTCTTTCATTTTTATACCATCATGATCGTATAAGATTTCATCAATATTGTTACCTATTTAAATCTTCTTAGAATTACCATAAACCCTATTTTTCATATGTTCTAGTAGATATGTTAATGATTCCAAGTTTCATATTTGTATTTGACTAAAGGTCCATCTAGCTTGTAAAGTATCAAATTGATATTTCAAGTCGATAAACCAAATATGAAATGAATCCAAGCATCATTTGATATCGTCGCAAGAGAGATGAATGTAAATAATCTTGCGACGAATTTGTTATACTATCGATGAAAAACATTCGTCGATAATTTTATGCCATTAATATGTAATTTTGTACAAAAATAATGGATCTTGGGGACTGGACAATGGTCAATAAACGAGGAACGAGGAATGAGGAATGAGAATTGCACAAGGAATAGACATTGACAGCAGGGACCTGCGAATGGGGCCAACGTTGAAATTTTTTCAAATAGTTTCTATATGCACTAAAATTTGTCATGGATATACTATTAGCTTGCCTTAACTATATGGGAGAGTTTCTGGACTCAAATTTGAGTGACACACCCACTTTCTTCCATAATCAATTCATCATGTAAACCATATACCCTAATTTTATTTCAGAGTACCCAATTTGGTTGACGCAAGTTTTAGGCTTTCGTCGGTCTTTCTTCATTTTTCTTTTAGGTTCTACATTAATGTATATACAATGTATCTGCTTCATAGTTGTGATTAAAAATCCCTCTATTTCATTGATCGCTTAATCAACACCATCAAGATACTAGAGGCAGGAAACGGTGACATGTGAATGGGGCCAACGTCGTAATGTTTTCAAATTGTATCTGTATGCATTGAAATTCGACTTGGATAGACTATTCACATGCCTTAACAATATGGGAGGGTTTTTGGACTCAATTTTGACTGACACACCCACTTTATTCCATCATCACTTCATCATGGAAATTACCATAAACCCTATTTTTCATATGTTCTAGTAGATATGTTAATGATTCCAAGTTTCATATTTGTATTTGATTGAAGGTCCAGCTAGCTTGCAAAGTATCAAATGGAGATTTCAGGTTGATAAACCAAATATTAAATGAATCCAAGCATCATTTGATATTGTCGCAAGAGAGACAAATGTAAATAATCTTGTGACAAATTTTCTATATTATCGATGAAAAAAGTTCGTCGATAATTTTATGCCATTAGTATGTAATTTTGTACAAAAATAATGGATATCGGGGACTACACCATGGTCAAGGAACGAGGAATGAGGAACACATAACAAGGAACAAGGAATGGAAATTGTACTAGGACTAGACACTGACAAGAGTGACGTGTGAATGGGGCCAATGTTGAAATTTTTTCAAACAGTTTCTGTATGCACTGAAATTTGTCATGGATATATTATTGGCATGCCTTAACTATATGGGAGGGTTTCTGGACTCAAATTTCACTAACACACCCACTTTATTCCATCATCATGAATTCATCATGTCAAATTTCACTCACACACCCACTTTATTCCATCATCATATCGTCATGGAAACCATCCATAGGAACAAAGACACATAAAATACTTTAATAGTATGTATGTCCATCCCTGTCCTACTAGTCAAATTAGGGTTTCCTATTAACTATGATGGTAACATTATTCACTATGGTGAAAACGAGCACATAATTTATTTTAACAGTATGTATGTCCATCCCTATCCTACTAGTTAACTTAGGTTTTCCTACTAAATATGATGGTAACATTAATTCTTGGCCCAAGGAAATTTTGATCCAAAGGATTTGTAAAAAAATTGCAAGAAAACCATGTTATTGTCTAGTGATTGTTTCTCTTCTAGGATAGTAAGTAAGGAGTCATATGAAAATTTTCCATTTGCAAGCCTCAGATAATCCATCGAGACATTTTTTTTGGATGAAGTAGTTAAGGGTTTCAATAACCATCATAGAAAAGGTTAGTGCAAAAGGGAATCCTCAATGACTAGAGTGGAAAGTAGTTTCGTGTGAAAAATTGATCATCAACCATCTCTTTGTTTTTTATTTTGAGAGCCTTAATATGCTTCGAAAATTCCTTGGATGTCAGATCTTTGAAAAATATCATAGTAGGATTCTCACATGTCTTAAGCCAATGGAACCCAACTTTTATTTGCCCTCCCCCCTTACTTTATATGTCTCATCAACCTTTAGTATTTGTCATTGTTTGGTTAGTTGTTATTCACTGAGGGGATAAGCTGAGGCATTATTGAAATTTCCTTGAGATCTTCCAATATTGCCTTGTATTTTATTCTTCTAAATGTCGTCAACTATCTACCATAACATCTAAGAAATGAAACTATATTTCTAATGGAATATTCCCACCAAATTAGAATTCAACCTTTGTCCCCTCGGGGCCTTGGACTTAGCTTCCATATTTTGGGGTGGATAACTTCCCCCACTTCCCTATTGAACAACAGGCCAGCTTCCATATTTATAGGACCATGCAAATAATTCTTTCTATTCCTAAATATGTTAATTGCTTGGCTAGCAATTATATCCTCCACTCAATTCCCATTATGATGTGTTGAGATTCATTCTTCATTTATACATTAATTTTTTGAGTGGGTATACGTTCCTTGTATTTAAGAATAACTTAGTTACTATGGTCATGGGATACTTTCATTGAATTTTACATTTACATGTGGTAACATTGGTCAGATGGGTAATTTTTCTTCTCATCATTCACTTGAGTGGATTCTTCCCTTTGGGTTTAGTTATTAGTTTTGATTCTATATTATAGCAACAAAAAACTTAGATTATCCATATTCCAATGCTACAATGATCCACTATCAAATGATTTATTTCCTCTAAGCAATCCTCTAGTTATACTACCCTTTCCCTTTGAATTCATATAGTTCATCTTGCTTGCTTCTAGAGGATTCACTAGAAATAGCCAACTCCTCATTCACTATTGCAACCTTTTAAATCAATAATTATTCAATTTTTCCTTTTTTTGAATGCAATTGTGTTGGCTCACTAATCATCAATGACTATTTCTCCTTCTTGGTGGTCACAATTTTGGTTTCTCTAATTATTTTTGTCTCCATCATAATGATTATTCTATAATCACCATATAATATTATTAAATTGGGTAGAGTGAGATCTTCTATGTCCATATGAAATTGAAATCATTAATAGTCCAATTGATAATGTTATAGTGGTCCTTGGAATCTATTGAATGAATTCAATATGAAATGTTCATTGATCACCTTGTCGAAGTGATTGATGGATTGTATTGTCAACCAACAACTCTAGTGGCCTCAATTTTGATTTCTCTAACTTTCCCCATGTATCCTTCATCATATTGTTTACTATGGAACCATCATCCAATAACATATTGGTTAGAGAGAGATCTCCTATTTCCATATGTATTTTTGTGCTCCATCCTTGTCTAAGATCATAATGTTTGTAACCTATACTCCTTGTTTCATCGTATCAATAAATTTTTGGTACTGATGTCATTAATAGTCTAATTGATTGTCATGATAGCCCTCTGAATATGTAGAATTAACTCTTCCCAAGTTTCTCATTGATCACCTTGTTGAAGCCCTAGTTATAGATTTTAGCATGTATCAACTCATTGTTCAATAATGTGTAGGTCAACATGAATTCTAGAGTTTTCTTATTTGTATCATGCCTTCCATGTTCTATGGAAATCAACACAAATTCTCTCTCTTGTGCTAGTTTGAACATTCTTTGAATTTGGTTCCTCATTTGTCTAGTGTGTGTTGGTTGACATAGATTATTTTGTCTTTGTGTCAACAAACACATTCTACTTAATTGTTTTCTTAATACAATGAATTTACAATTCTCTACTAATGATTCTCCTGTTATTTTGGTGTCACTAGACACATCTTCCTTTTCACCTATGTCAATTGACATAGCCATGACCTTTGTATTCTCAATATTGTAGGGCCATGTTATGGTAGGCTTTGATGTTTTTTCAGAGCTCTTCATGTCAAAATGTTGTATTAGGGGTTATGGTAGTTAAGATCATTAGGAGTTACAAGTCAGATAAAGGTTACATTGGTTTAGAATTGTGCTTTATAGGGATTAGCATTTAATGTTTATAGCGGTTAGGTATGGAGAGAATTAAGGGTTAGGTGTTAGGGATGATAAGGGTTATAGTGTGTTGTGGGTGGGAATTGCTCCTACGAATTAGCATTTAAGGGCTCTAATCATGCATGCAGAAAATGACCATTTCAAAGGCCTCTGCTCTTTCCTATTCTCCCAACACAAAACCTCACATTCATGCAATACAAAGGTGGAAATGAGATTTGATAACTCTATCTTAAGTCCTTCGTTTGATGTTGATCCCTTTGCTTTCAATTTCTCTTTGATTGCAAGCCTCCTCCCAAAGTTGACCTGCATTGACACATGAACAAACAAAAAGTTGTGAACATCCATTTCATATACTAATTGTTGGGTTAGTTGTGACAATATCATAAAATAAACATTCAAATTGAACACATGATATGGCGGGACAGGAAAAGTATTCCTTTTTGTATTAATCTTCTTAAGAGTAAACTTACAATATGTGGTTGTCACTGCTCCTCGAAACTAATCCTGGGCTTCTCTTCAACTATCCTCCAACTTCTTTTCTCTATATTTCTCTTTGCACAATGAAGGCTAAAGGTTGGGAAAAGGGGAGTGCTCAATTGGGTATAGTTTCTTTACTATGATTTTCCTCTTTTCAAATGGGACCCTTACCCCTTCTTTTATAGGCTACAAGGAGCTAGGTATTTGGTCGAATGACTGGCCATGCATGGTCGAAAGGTTTAATTAACTTACCCAAAGTTGTGTGTTCCGTCAGCAAATTTCCTTTTTTCATGCTTTTTTAGGTACACGTGGGCTATAGTGAGTCAGCTAGAGTGTACATGCAGGTTGTAGTGGAGCAGGGCACGTGGGCCTTTAAAAAAGGTGTTTTTAAGAAAAGGTGTTTAGTACTGTCTTGGAAAAGAAGGCATATGAGATGGCCTGATGTTAGGTAAGCATGTCTGGTGAAAATTAGGGTTATAACAGATGCCCCATAATGTTTGAGGTCATAAGAGCATCTGATGGCCGAAATACATTATTAATCTTTACCAACGTACCAAACTAGTGAGCCCAGGGACCATAATTCGGGAGGTGCCATCTGCAAAATAAAAATTGTCTCACCGAGGTGGGCATACCCATGCTCAAGATGAAATAAAATCATGGATACCAATCAAATACACTATATATTCATGTCATATAACTATATAAAGTGTATCCACGAACAATACATAGCGAATCTACATCTCAAAATCAAAAAGATATACATGTATAGTATCCATCTTCTAGAAGTTGATAAGGCCTAATGGTTGGAGATGATGTCTTCAGAGCTCAAGCACCAACTTCAAAATCTTCAAAACTTAGGTAGGAGTCTAATATGAGTGTACAACTTCACTACCCAGAGGTCTTCGACGACTCGTCAGTCATGGAGTAGAGGATCTTGATGATTAGACTGGAGGCTTCATTGACTTCGAACAAAGACTTGATTGGACCTTTGGAATGGCCAGGCATGAGGCAAGAGACAAAATGTAGAGGGGCCAAATCAGGCTTGGTAAAAACTTCCCTTGGACAATAGCATGACAAATGATGAGACTCAGGTAGCATGGTATTGACATAAGTTCACGATGCAGGAGGCAACGCAAACTCTCCATATGTTTGGAAGAATAACTTAACGGAGGAGGACACATCTCTATGTAACGAGAAAAACTTCCTAAGGTCATATTAAATCCCAGAGCTTGAAGAACAAACAAAAGGATGTGTTTTGTCCAAGGGCGACTCATTGTGNTCCAAACATATGGAGAGTTTGCGTTGCCTCCTGCATCGCAAACTCTCCATATGTTTGGAAGAATAACTTAACGGAGGAGGACACATCTCTATGTAACGAGAAAAACTTCCTAAGGTCATATTAAATCCCAGAGCTTGAAGAACAAACAAAAGGATGTGTTTTGTCCAAGGGCGACTCATTGTGATGCCAATAAAAAGAAAAACTTTTCCCTTCCTCTTTTTGGGGTATATTTGATTTGTTTTTTTTCTTTTTCAATAATTTTGGAAAGCTTGAAAATGAATAAAAGAATGCTTATGTTACAAAGGAGTAACGAGTGTCGCAAACATACTAGTTATAGGCATAAGGACAAGACTGATGTTCAGAGCAAGGACATTCAAAAAAATTCCTCCCGGGGCCAAAGGTGTCAAGACACAAAGGCAAAGTGCTACAGGGCTTGCGTATAAGGCATGCTTCAGATGGTTCAGTTGAGAGTAACATGAATCCGACATTAGGCCAAATACATGGGTATGAAAATGAAATTAATAAAACACACAATGGTAACGTCCTTTGATGTAATTTTAATGAGCCGAGAGAAGGTAAGATCGACGATTTTTCATATTTAGAGAGTCTGAAAAAATGTAAAATGAGACTCTGATGGGGTACCTTTTTCAAAGGTAGTCTAGTTTGCTCGAAAAAGGGGTAAACTAGCACCGACAAGACATCTATTCAAAACCATTTTAATGAGTGTGATAAAGACAAGATCACTCGACAATTTTTTCATTTTTAAGGAGTCTGAAAAAAACTTAACTATGGACTTCGTCAGGAATGTTATTTTAGACCATTTTATTGAGTGTGAAAGAATAAGGTCACTCGGTGATCTTTTCAATTTTAGGGAGTCTGAAAAGAGCTTAACTATGGATTCCGTGGGGGTTCCTTTTTTGTACATTTAGTCCCTCAGGCCCTAAAAAGGGTTAAAATTATACCTGAGAATACTCTTCTAGATAACTGAGGTTTCTAGAGTATACCTTTGTTCGTACAATTGACCATCTAGAACGAAAAGGGGTAAACTACCACCGGACAGACGTGCCTTCAAATTTCAGGTTAATGAGTGTGAAGGGAAACAAGATCACTCAGAAATATGTTCACGTTTAGAGGGTTTGAAAAGATCTTAAAAGAAGACCCGTTAAGTTTTGGGAGTCCCGAGGGTGAGGTCAAGAGTGATATGAAATTATGCGAATGAGGCTCAAACTCGTAATCAGAAAAATCTAGTAAGCACTCCCAAGATGATAGTCGTTAGTGATAGCATGGACACCAAAATGCAACCAGGATATACCTAGGGAATCCATGTTAGGGTGGGCTCTACCACTAAATTAGGACACTTCTAAAGCAACAATGATGGTTTTGTGTCGCAACTCGATGAGATCGATCCTATGGCAAAGTGGAAAAGACAAAAAGATGCATGAAGTAGAGGTGGAATCCTAACTTAAATGCAACGAGCTGAAAAGTTGACTTTTTACCAAAGGACCTTCAGAACGAACCAAATCTCAAAAAAGTTTCCAAATGCCCAAAGTAACACTTCTCGTGACAATCCAAAGAAAACTCCTAAACCATGCTAAATGATTTTTAGTTTAGAAAAAATGACAAAAGGGTAAAAAAAAATGACAAAAAGAGGCCAAAAAGTCTATAAATAGAAGATGGCAGCTCATTATCACCATTGTTAACCTAGAAATTGACTGTGGAGCCAAAAGAAACCCTTCGTTAAGAAATTTGATTCCATGAGATTCAGTGAACGGAACGAGCTTCCAATTGGATCAAGTGAGTAATTACTACCCCCTCTTGCAATTTAATTAGTTCTTTATTCATTTAAATTCATGTTTTGGGGGGGCATCAACCTTTTAAAAGGTCATCCCTAGGTCCACATGAGTTGTCTTATGATAGCCCGAGTGTACATGCAGGCAGAGGAAAAACTGCCTGCGTGTACACGCTACTGTTAGCATTACAGCCCACGTGGACCCTTTATTTAATGTAAAAAATTTAAAAAGCAAGGGTTAACCCTCCTGAACTGGGTTTCTGTAGGATGTATGTTCACTGGAGGGAAAGAGAGCATGAGAATATTAGTGCATTGGTTGGGGAGGACCCGAATGTTGTTGCTACATTAATGCAATGCGAGTTGTTAAAAAAATTTCTATGTCCTTTCATGCAAGCACAACCTAGACTATTGAGCGCCTTGGTGGATTATTGGCATCTCGATGCAGAGGACTTTATGCTAGAGGGGAATTTGCTAGTTCCAACCACAGAGGACATATACTTTCTGACTGGCCTCTCTAGGAGGGGGGAACCATTCAATTTTCGTACTTTTCCTTTCGGGCCTTACAACATATCGGAGTTAATTGGATTCCATTGTGAGGCGGGTATAGACAAAATGAGCTTGCAAGTACCGATAAGAAAGATCTCAGACTTATCACTGCAAGTGATAGTGTTTCTCATCGGGTGAATTACTGGGTCTGCAGCTTTGAATCATGCTTCTCGTGCACAAATGAATTGTGCAATTTAGTGCTTAAATGCACAAATTTTCGACTGGAGCACCACATTACTGGATTGTATGAAGAGGAATCTAACAGATTATCGGTTCCGGAATCAAAGGAACTTCGAGTTTGGAATGATTCTTTGCTCTTTCTTCTTTGAAATAGTGCCCAGTTTCATCCCTCAAGAGGTGGTACGAGGGCACCCAGCTTCTCTTCCCGCATTATGCAGATGGGAGGTGCTACTGCCGCAACAGAGAGGGGGGAAGGACCATTGAGGCCTTTGATGACAACGTTTTTGCTTGGTTTTTGTGATAGATCCCACTCATAGAGGATTAACCCTATGGTAGGATTGAATTCTCAAGCGATCCTGAGATACTGATACCTCCCGACGAGGAGCGAGGAGAGATGGGTAAGTTTGCATCGTTTATTTTTTTTTTCTTTTTTTTCTGTTAAACATATGTGATTTTTATGTTGTTTTTTATATATATCATTTTTTTGTACTAGAGCATTTGAAAGATATGTGTCTATTATGTGCAGATGTGGGGCCAGTGCGACTAGTAGATTATGCAAGGAACAGGCGACATCCTCGGCCAGGGGTTTCACTCGCCGTCGCAGGGGGACCAGTAGAAGCAGGAGAGCTTCCATCTGGTGAGGCTAAGAGGGTTCTGAGACGAGTAGAGAGAAATTTTACCTCACTCACTCGCATAGTCCCCATGGTAGAGATTGAGGATCTACCACCATCTATGCAGCCTCACATAGTGGGGGACCTCGAACATGGGTCTGGCTTTTTCGGCATTTGGCAAACGCCGTTGATTATTACAACAGGGCCCACAGGCCCCGTCCTTAGTTAGGATGAACTTTTCATGTGCTGAGGGAACTACTTGTATATTTTTTGAGGGCATAAGCCCCATGACTCGTTACTGGCCATATTTTTGAAGAGCTTGCACCCACCTATGTACTCTGATGATTTTGATATTATAATTGGATTTTTATGTCTTTTTATGTCTTATGGATTGTATTTTCTTTTAAAAATGTATTTACATGTGTACGTGTAAGTATTTCTTATTTGTGTGTGAGATGCCAATCAAAAATTTGATTAGTGAGAGTATGTGTGACTTGATTTAATCTCCTAGGAACATAAAAATATGTAATATAATCAAGGCTTCGTTCTAAGAGACGTACCCTAAGGAATAATCAGTGTAAAGTAGGATCATGAACACGGTAGACTCTATTTAACTTAGACACAACCAGCTGAGCATCTAAATAGACCCAAAGGTGAGAGATACCAAATGACAAAGTGTCACGAAGAAACTCAATAATTTCACTACATTCGGATACATTGTTTGTGGTGTCGCCTAAACATATACCTTCTAAAGATAATAACTGGACCTGAGGTGTAAAAATTACCCAAGCTGTGGAGGCAAGCTTCTGACTGTGTCGATTAGCGTCGTCTGCATATCCAACGAACACCTCTGATTCACTTGACATATGCCATAGTGAAAAAATATAACATCAAAAATGAAACATCCATAGAACCAAAAGAAACCAAAAAGTAATAGTACAACGACTATACATATGTGACAAAATGTTACCCAAGGTGACCTACCTATGAGTAATACTTCTTGAGGTAGAGCCCATTTCTAGGATCTACCAAAGCATGTACCTCAAAATCTACCAGATGATAAGTGACCTTTTTTAGAACCTCTTTTATGAAGAAAGGTCTGAACCACATGGGTTTGAACTTGCCTGCCCCCAGGGGGTCCTTATATTGGTCATAGACCAGGACAAGATCGTCTTCTGAGAAAATATGAGGATGAGCAAACCGATCATATTGATAGTTGAATTTATGTTTGTGAGATTTGTTAGCTAAGGCCGCATCATGACACTATTCCTTGAGTTTCTCAAGATATAATAAACGTTCTCCAAGAGGTGAAGTGTTTGGCAATAATTGTATTGCCAACTTTAAATATGGGATATGAAATTCTATGGGCAAGACGGCTTCCAGCTCGTAAACGATTTTAAAAGTTGAGAAACCAGTTGCAGTATTAATAGATGGTCAGTAGGCCCATGATGTCGAGTACAACATCAAATGCCAATTTGACTTGGATGAATTGATCGTTTGTTGTAGGATGGTCTTAAGAGATTTATTGACAGCTTCCACCTAACCATTCTCTTGAGGGTAGTAGGGTGAAGAATGTTCTTTCCTCAACACAAGATTTGATGTTAAATTGGTCATCATTTGGTTTTGAAGGTGACTGTTGTGGTTAGTGACAATCTCTCTCGGGACGCCAAACCTTGCTATAATCTGGTTAAACAAAAAGAGAGTTGCAGTCTCTCCGTCATATTTAAATGTTGGCATAGCTTCGACCCACTTTGTGAAGTAGTCGGTGGCTATAATGATATAATGATGCCCCCTTGTTTAAGGAGGGTTGCATGTAGTGTAATCAATCCCCCACTTGGTGAAGGGACCAACTGTGATGACAGGAAACATGGGAGTGGGATCTTCCCTCATCTTCCAAGAGAAGATCTGACACGGGTGGCACTTCTTGAATGATGCGATACAATCTTTGATTAGTGTCGGACAGAAGTAACCAGCTTGTAAAATCTTTTGGGTTGTTGCCAACCCAGATAAATGATCGCCACATGCTCCAGTATGGAAATCATTAAGCATGATTTTCGCTTCTTCATGAGTAAGGCATCGACAAAGGATGCAATATACACCTCGACGATAGAGAGTGTCCTCGAGGATGAGATAGTTCTTGGCTTGATGATGTATATGGCGACGCTCATCACGAGAAGCATAGGTGAGGCACTTCAAAGTATGGAGATAGACAAGTATATCTCCATACCAGGGGTTCGAAGATGCTATCAAAAACATGTCTCCTTGAATAGGCAATTCTTCGGGTATAACTTCACCTAACTCAACTAAAAGTTTTGAGATGATTTCCGCAAAGACCATTGACTTTTTGGACTTCGCAGACACGAAATCTAAGTCAAATTCTTGGAGGATGACTATCCATCTATTGATATTTTTGTCGATTACCCGTCGTGTCAACACATATTGAAATGGATTCACAATGGCAATGACGGTGGTCTTGTGAAACAAAACATAATGATGGAACCATTGGAAAACATGGACTGCCGCCAACGCAAGTTTTTTGATATGAGAATAATTGAGTTTCGGTCCAACCAGGCCTCGGCTCAGGTAATAAATCACATATTCTGAGAGAAAATCATCCTCCTGAACTAAGACCATGCCGATGGTTGACTTTGTTGTGATATTAATAAATCACATATTTGTTATAATTGGGTGGCCGAAGCAGAGGAGAAGTTGTGAGGGCATTTTTCAACACTTCAAAGGAGCATTGAGCGGCATCATCCCAATGAAAAGGAATGTCTTTCTTCAGTAAGCGCATAAATACCTTTGTGATCTCGGCATAGTTTGTGATGAAATGCCGCAAAAAGTTTTCTTTGCACTATAGACTCTGAAGTTGAAGGATTGTACGTGGGGGAGGAAACTGAACTATTTCCTTAGCCTTGAGAGGATTGACCATGATCCTTGTTGTTGAAAATATGAAACCTAACAAACGGCCCGACGTGATGCAAAAAATGCATTTGTTGGGATTCAAGCGAATCTGGAAGTAGCGACATCACTCAAAGATAAGTTGGAGGTGTTTGGGATGATCAAATCTCTTATGAGAGCATGATGCTAAATCATCTAAGTAGGCCTCGATGATTTGTTTGATATCATGGAAATAAAAAGACATGGCCCGCTGAAAGGTAGCGGCAACATTTTTCAAACCAAACGACATCTTACGATATGTGAATGTGCCCCATGGACAAATGAATGATGTTTTGTGTTGGTCTTTGGGTTTGATTTGTATCTAATTATATCCTGAAAAACCATCCATGAAATAAAAGGCCTCGCAACCTATGCATTCATCGACTATCTAGTCAATAAATGGTGTGGGAAAATTATCTTTTGGATAGGCCTTGTTCAAATCATGGAAGTCTGTACAAACGCGAATCGTACCCTATTTTTTATTAACCGACATGGGGTTTGACACCCATTGGGTCAAATGGATGGGGTAGATAAAACCCGCCTTGATCAGTTTCTCCACTTCGACCTTAATAGCTTCTGCTTTCTTAGGATTAACTGGACGAATCTTCTACCAAACTAGATTAGCATCAAGATAAGTCGTTATTTCATGTTCAACAATTTTTGGATCGATGCCTGGCATTTCCTTGTAAGACCAAGCAAAAATGTCACAGAATTCATTAAATAAATATGTGTAGATTTGAATCTCTTCGGGGGAGTAGTCAGCTCCGACGAAAACATTCTCCATGATGCTAGGGGTTATGGAGATGTTTATAGGTATAGTTTCGACGATGGTTTCCATATTACCCTCGACATAAACAACATGTGTAGCCAAAGGATTAATAGGACAAGACCTATCTCCAGTCATAGTCAAGGTGAATTCCCCTACCTCAATTCTGCTTAACTCTAGGAGGAAATAAGATCTGTGATGGAGATTGTCCCAGGTTTTGTTCAGAGTAGTGTTGGGCCCCAACAACTCCCCTTACATTTTTACAAAATTTAAAGGGGCCCCTATTAGAATCTTGATAATTAAAATGAGCTAAAGAATCAACCTTTTCAAATAGTTCCATGCCTTGGTTTACTTTGAGACAAACTTAATACATTCACTATAGTATGAGACATTTATTACAAGAGTATATGTCAAAAGTTAGAAACGAGCATAAAAATCTCAATTTAAACAAAAACGTTAATTTTTATCAAATGTTTACTTTCATTTAAACTATGATTATGTGTTAATTCTTTTTCTCATTAGCAAGTTTGACTATTTTGAATAATGTGTTCAATACTTCATCAAATAATATCTTGGTTGGTTTCTCATTTTCATGAAATCATTTGGTGATATTAATTAATTAAATTCTTTTTTCATTTTGCATCTCATAATAATAATAAAAAATAAAAAAGAATTATCTATGATTTGTTTGATTTTATTCTCTTCTCCATTAACTTGAAACTTCTATAATTAAGATCATATTTGAAAGGAAAATATAAATAATGTTTGTTTATAAGTTATAGTTAGTTTAAATTCATTTTTTATTTTTCCAGATTTTGTTTTATTCACAATTTTTAGGTTATTAATTTAAGTTTCTTTTTGTTTTACAGGTTTCTATTATAAAATATTTGATACGGATATGATCATGACTTGATTTTATTATTAAAATACGTTCAAGATGATTGATCCAAAAATAATTTTGGATTTCTACAAAAAAATTTATGAGCAACAACAGATAAAATTTGGAAAGGCGTCAAGATCAAACACACGATTTTGTAAAACTGATTGCAGCCAAACCGTGAGAAATTAGAAGAAATGGTTGAAAACCCAGAACCAAAATGGACCCATTTACCTTCCACATAGAGATTTTCCCAAACAAATGCACGATTTGAGAGATATTTGGGTCTCTTTTAGAGGAAAATTTCAGGTGGCGGAAATTAATAGTGACGCCCAAACTGTTCATTCATTTTATAAATATATGAGAAAGATCAGAGCCATAGAGGATCCAAGAATTGGAGAGAACGATTTTAATCCTTTCTCTTTTGTATATTATTTCTTTTGTAAACTTTTTATTTCTTTTCAAATGGAGTAATGGATGGTTGGAAGCTTTGGGAGAATGAACGAATATTTTCAAAGAAGAATATGGAATTCCAGGTTGCTTAATGGCTTTTGTCCTATAAGTAAAATGGTTTTATTTTCATTATAATATATTCATATTCTTTCAATAAATGATTATGCATTGATTTAAATAGCTTTAGTCTTTTTTATCAATACATGGTTAATTATTATTATTTATATATTAATTTTTCCAATCTTTAAGAGTTTATTATCCAAAACAATTCTTCCAGGACTACAATATGGGCATGTGATTTTGAGAAAGAATATGGGAAAGTAATTCATCTTT
>JASDQU010011441.1:23336-58665 GCA_032191745.1 Picea mariana | reverse complement strand
AGTTTGACTATTTTGAATAATGTGTTCAATACTTCATCAAATAATATCTTGGTTGGTTTCTCATTTTCATGAAATCATTTGGTGATATTAATTAATTAAATTCTTTTTTCATTTTGCATCTCATAATAATAATAAAAAATAAAAAAGAATTATCTATGATTTGTTTGATTTTATTATCTTCTCCATTAACTTGAAGCTTCTAGAATTAAGATCATATTTGAAAAGAAAATATAAATAATGTTTGTTTATAAGTTATAGTTAGTTTAAATTCATTTTTTATTTTTCCAAATTTTGTTTTATTCACAATTTTTAGGTTATTAATTTAGGTTTCTTTTTGTTTTACGGGTTTCTATTATCAAATATTTGAAACGAATCTGATCATGGCTTGATTTTATTATTCAAATATGTTCAAGATGATTGATCCAAAAATAATTTTGGATTGCTACAAAATAATTTATGAGCAACAACAGATAAAATTTGGAAAGGCGTCAAGTTCAGACACACAATTTTAAAGAACTGATTGCAGACAAACCGTGAGGAATTAGAAGAAACGGTTGAAAATCCAGAACCAAAATGGACCCATTTACCTTCCGTGTAGAGATTTTCCCAAACAAATGCATGATTTGAGAGAAATTTGGGTCTCTTTTGGAGGAAAATTTCAGGTGACGGAAATTAATAGTGACGCCCAGACTGTTCATTCATTTTATAAATATATGAGAAAGATCAGAGCCATAGAGGATCCAAGAATTGGAGAGGAGGATTTTAATCCTTTCTCTTTTGTATATTATTTCTTTTGTAAACTTTTTATTTCTTTTCAAATGGAGTAATGGATGGCTGGAAGCTTTGGGAGAATGAACGAATATTTTCAAAGAAGAATATGGAATTCCAGGTTGCTTAATGGCTTTTGTCCTGTAAGTAAAATGGTTTTATTTTCATTATAATATATTCATATTCTTTCAATAATTGATTATGCATTGATTTAAATAGCTTTAGTCTTTTTTATCAATACATGGTTAATTATTATTATTTATATATTAATTTTTCCAATCTTTAAGAGTTTATTATTCAAAACAATTATTCCAGGACTACAATATGGGCATGTGATTTTGAGAAAGAATATGGGAATGTAATTCATATTTGGATTTAGACATGTGTGATACTTATTCCATTTTATTCTTTCATTATTGTTATATTATGAAAATGTTATAACGGTTGATTTTAGCTTTAGCTTGTCAATCATATGGTGTTTCATACTATTAAATGTTATATGTTGCCCATAATTTCTTATTCCATTTTTTTATGTGTGATCAATCAATCATTTGATTATTATGGAATTTATTTCTAATGTTAAATGATGGATAATATCAATACCCAGAATTGAATTTTCTTTCATTCTTAAATATTGATTATCTTAAGATCACACAATTTTTAATTAGTTGTCTTCCTGTTGTTATTAATTTACTCCAATATCAAATACTTCTTTGAATGTATTCTGGAAGTGCTAGTATTGTTCTGTTATAGGTTTTCCTTAACAACAGTACAGGCAAGAGCTCATACAACACAGAAAGATAAATACCAGTTTCATTGACTAGCGACAGATTATTATGTGTGTTATTTAGTTAAGTTGTTTATGAATGAAACAATAAATGTATGGTTCAACTTTCACTATCCACATGTTCATGTTTCATTAATTTTTTTTTGCAAGATTCTTTAAATTTATAAAAGAAAAACAATAAATATTTTTATGTGCTTTCTTTATCTGCTTCCTAGAAGAAATCATTTTTACATCGATTTTTGTAAGTTTCGATTAAAACTTGCAGCTTGTAAATCATGTAAATAAATGAGACTTGTATATCTTCTGCTTAAATACAACTACTACAGTTACATTAGAGCATATGTACATATATATAGTGTTTAGTAATTAGTTATTTATTTCTCTATTTTATTTGTTTTTTTTAGGATTCTTAGATTGGCTAATGGAGCCATTAAACCCGTTAGAACAAGTTATACCAAACGGCTTGGGTTATTTAAACAACCCTGGACCAGACTCACTCTTCCAGTTGATGGACGATCAATTTCGCCCATCAACAACTAGTCATTGCTTCCATGATTGCTTTGTTTGAGGGAAAGACTAAGTCTAAAGAATCTGTATCAGTGAGGGAACCTTGAACCCAAATAGGCTCTAGAATTGGATCTAACTCTTATGCAAGAGTTGGATCAGGGTCGGTGGAAGCCTACTGGACTAAAGAGTACGCTACTTCTACCACGAACAAGGGAATGGACATACCATGGAGCCCTGTCCCTTCCATCGTGGTCGATGGAGGAGGAAGAATTCACGGATCATTGAAGTAAGTCGTGCGAAACGATGAAACTTAGAATCTCAACCTTATGGTGGTTAGATATGAACTTAACATCGTCTTGATGAGGTCGATAATCAAAAATTCCCATCAAAGGTGGGCACAAACCATACCCTATGTTGACAATGTTGGGTTGAGGGTTATTAATCATTGGGACCACAGATGCCCCCAATGAAGGTTCAGGACACGAGAAATATAACTGATCAATGGTCACAATCTGGCCCTCGTGTGGAAACAACAAGACCTGGAAAACTATAGCGACTACTGCTTGCATAGCATAGGTCCAACTCCTTCCTAACAAAATATTGTAGTTGAGAGATGCATTGACCACTTCAACCTCAACACACACGGTTTTCCCTCCTAACTGCACGATAAAAGAGAAGATAATGCCATGTGGTAGAAACAAACAATCGTCAAAAGTGGTAAGAAGAGTAGGTGATGGAGACAAAACGAGCTGGCCAATGGCCTTCCAACATGCCAAAGACATTAGACATGTTGAGGCGCCCTCATCAACCACTGTGCAGAAAATGTTTCGATTAAAAGTTTTCATGGTGTAAGCCACTACTATCTGCAATGCTATGTGGTAAGGGAGATGAGGTTTTAAGTCAGTCGTATCAAGCATGATCATACCTGGATTACAAGTCTCAGTGGATCCTGAAGCGGCTAACAGAGCCTTTCTCTAGGAAGGGCAGCTTTGGAGGACTTCCAAAGCAAACATTGCACAAGGAGTTTGATTAGTTCTGGGCGGCCCTTGCATTTGGGTTGTGAGAAGCTTTCTAAAACACACCTTTTGGGATGCGTTTCATGGTTTCACCCAACGTCTTCTCTATCTAGAGAGGAAGAGATGGGGTTTCATCTTCTTTACTTTTCTCAAAAGTTTTTGGCTTTTTGTAATCATGTTCTCTATTCGATATATAGGCATCACCTTTCATCATATACACATTCGCAGATGCAGGATTGTTTGAAGACAGAGGGGGTCCTTGGCTGCCCCCTTCCATGCTTGTAGAGGCTTGAGTTAGATTTTTTCCATGTTGAAAAGGTTTTGTTAACACAACTGGTTGCTGCTGTGATAATAACTTTTGGGCCTCTGTAAGCCGAGGGAATTGGTGAGTCAGGTGGTCTTCCGCACACAGATTACATGGATACCTTGACTTCCTTTTTTCAGTGTTTCCCTTGCCAGCATTATTAGTGGGTTTATTATCCCCCTTACCCTTCTTACATTTTTTTTTCTTTCCATCAGGCTTCTGGGTGGCCTTCAGATTTGTCAATTGAACACTGTGTAAATCCGACGTTTGGGTAGGGGGAGTAGCTGGAATAGTAGTCTGGCTAGCCATTGTATGCTGGATAGACAATTGCTGCAATTGTTTTGTCAGTTGTTCAGTGGGCTTTGTTTGTGTTGAACCAACAATACCATTAGCATGTGGTCCATCTCGCTGTCTAGTTTTATCAAGTATTGATTGTGGCACATCTGGCAAGATCTCATATAGTAGACCAGAGTGAGAATAGATTAGCTCAAGTTGTTGAGCTCTCATGATTGCATCTTCTTCAGAAAACACCCTCGATGTTGTGACGTCTTTGGATAATTGTGGGACCAAATACTTAAGGAACCACTCTAGCAGAAAAGTTGGTGGGACTAGCACCTTAATCAAACTCTTCCGACGTCTCCACTCTCGGATGTGATCAGAGATATGGTCCGCTTTTGTCTATTCAAAATTGGCCAGCAATTCTGTGCCAACATCGTATCTCACACGTAATTGGAAATGGTTTAGGAAATCCATTGCCAATTCGTCGAAGGAAGAGTATCTTGAGCGGTCAAGATCAATGTATCATTTCGCAGCACTCCCAATTAGAGTACGTTGAAACAGTCACAACTATACGGAGTCATCTTTCAACAAATTATATGAGCACCAAAGGTGGAAAGTAGTCACATGATCACCTGGATCTTTGTTAGGCTTGGCTTCAAACTTTGGTATATCCGAAGGAAATTTTTTTGGCATAGAGGGCCAATGCAGATTRTGACAGATAGGGTCGTTCAACAACCTTGTTAAGTCTGGAAAATGCAAGGTTTCCAGGAAAGGTAGTTTGGGTTGTTGGTGATAATCATGGAAAAAGGGGCCTAGAGTTTGATTGGCACCAGGTTGCTGGCCAAGGTTCGGGTAAAAACCATGGCCATGACCAGCGTAYGGATTCTGCATTTGAGGAGACATCATTATCTGATTCCCTAAATAGGACGTACATGGTTGGACATGCATTACATTCAGAGGACTTTGGGAGGGGTTTCCCGATGACCATCCCATGGGCATAGGTACTGCACCTTGACCAGTGTTCCAATGGTTGTAAAAAGAATCGCCCCAAATCGACATTCCTGACGAGGGAACTGATCCTTGCCAAGAATTCCAAGGTCCTGATGCAGAAGAAGTTCCTGGGTTTTCCCCTTGTGTGGGAATAACACCCTACATAGGATTAGGTTGGCCATAACCGGGGTTGCCCCAAGTCAAGAAATCAACTGACGAGAAAGCGTTGTTACCAAACACACCGAACAAAGAAATAGGTGTTGACCCTACCAACATATTATGAGAAGGTGGTCCTTGACTCCCTACTCCAAATGAACTATGGTGTGTGTTTGGCCCAGCAGAATGCTGGTGGGTACCATCGAGCGAAGGGGACGAAGGAGGTATATGACCTCCCCATAAGGGAAAGCGTTAAAGGGAGCTAAAGTGCCCCCCATGGGTCCTTGCAGAGGAGCGTTAGAGCTCCCTACCCCTAGAACTAAAGTCTGTAAAGTGGAGTAGAATAGTATAGGGCTTGTACCTAAGCTAGGCATCCCATATGATAATGGAGGGCCTATCGCACTTTATGTGAAAGAAGTAGTGGTCGCCACCAAATACGGGATCAGACCACTACTCAAGGTAGAGGGAGTTGAGACCATGGTGGATTGGACCGACGGTATTGGGTTAGGAGGTGGAACACCCCCTGTGATGACAACTGAAGTGGGAATAGAATAATTCCCAAAAGAAGTGGAAACATTTGTTTCCATTGTTGCGTATGACACTGTCTAGCACTCATAAGGATAAATTTGTACGATGATGGGCATCAAAATATCAGTAGTTGGAGTTTCAGGTGGAACAAGAGCTTCCGCTCCAAGGTCTAAAATAGTTGTCTCCTCCGAATGTTGGTCACGCATAGTTTTCTATGATCTGGTCTCTTCAAAAGACCCTTGTTGGTCTAGCTTTCGCCTTAGCGGTGGCGGGGATGGCTCCAGTGTAATAGGTGGCAAGCCAAGAAGCCTTCGTGACCAGTGCAGCTCATGATCCTCCACTGTGTGAGAATATCAAAGACACACTAGGCTTTCTATTCATTCAAAAACAACACACACTAGAAAAAAGACCATACAAGATAAAACAAGAAAACATTAAACTAGTTGGAAGAACAATTACAACAACCAACACTAGAGAAACTTACCGGTGCAAGTGAAACTCGAACATGGAAGCACCCTCTAGGTATACTCTATAAATCATGGCCCAATGTATGTCCTAGGTACTGTAGTATACCCCCGCAGTCACCTGTGTATGTCTCTAAAAAAGATAGGCAACTAGGTTGCCAGCGCATGAATAGTCACTAGGTAGGTACAGTCGACAGTCAGGTAGACCACAATGAGTAGAGTATCGAGCTCGAAACCTGTCATAGGTATCGAAAGCAAGTGGTCTGGAAGACAACTGAGGACCTTGAACGGATTTGAGACCCACAAAGCTCTGTGGCAAATGCAATCGATGGAATCCCAAGACAAGCCCTCTATATGTGTTCTCCACTATGATTGGTTTGACTTTGGAGGGGTTATCTCCACTACCTTTCTGCATTTGACCTCGTGTTTATCCCCTGTGTTAGAGGGGGGTCCCAGATAAATTTCACAATACTGGACTTTTAACACTCTCTAGCACAGACTCTTATGTATGTTTTGCAGCCTTGAAGAGTTTCCTCTCCAACCTAAATCAAGGCTCTAGCCTATACTAATTGATGGACCCTACAAACATAAAGTCTAGTTTATTTTAATTAATCATTAAGTTTTTATGGCTTGTCTTAAGTCAAATTTTATGAAAGTGAAACTAATGATGTTTGAGAGATGAAAGAAAAATAAACAAAAAGCTGGAAACAAAATAACTTCTTCTTGACACAATTCTTAATCAACTTTTCAAACTAAATTTTTTTTCCAAGATCTTTGAACAACAAACTCAAAATAGGATTTCGCTCAACTACGAGCTACTTATTGTCCTAAGTAAACAACCAATAACTTATGAAAGAAAAACTTTTTCTGTTTATTAATGAAAACCAATAACTACTTAACCAAACCAAGAAATAAAAGAGTTTTTTTTTTATTTAATGCTCGCAAAGAAAAAAAGGAAAAATGACGACAAGTAAATACCAAGAAAAATTCTGGCCTAAGTAAATATTGCAAAGAGTGTCTGACAATAACACACAACTGATGAAAATAGACCCTCACACTTGTATAAAAACCCTATGAAAGAAAACAAATTTTAGGAAAACTTTTTAATGAAAAAAGAAAGTTATTGCTATGATCATACCTAAGTTGTTGACTGCTATGATGGAGACCAAGAAGCTTGAGAGGTATAACTTTTGACAAGGAAAAGGATGACTACCTCTCCTTGAAAAAAAAAAAATCTCAATAGGCACGTAGTTGACAGTTCAACAACTAGCATGTGCACGCGGGCTGTAAAAGGTCAGAGCGCATGTACACACATGAAGACCTTATGCAGGTCGCATGTACCTCTACAACTCTTCAAAAAAATGAAAAGATAAGAAATCAAACACTGGGAGAGACCACTGGTATTGAGAACTAGAATCTCTTGAAGACTCAGAAACTTACTTTGTCAGAAAAGAAAAACAATCCAAGGAAAATTTCATAGAACAAAACTAATCTAAAGTGGTAACTAAGCTACAAACTGCAAAAACAGAGACCAAAATGAGTTTCAGAAAACCCATGAGAAGGATCACTTCTGACAGGGAAGAGGATGACTACCTCTTTAATAAAAAAATTATGAACTTAACCACACTATTGTCACTTCATCAGCTAGCCTATCCACATGGGTTGTGTGAAGGTTGGGCACGTGTACACACATGCAAGCCTTGTACAGGCCGCATGTACCTCTGTGACTTCCTGTAAAAAAAAATGAAGCCAAAGAAAGTAAGAAGGAAGAACTGGTGTGGAAGACCAAAATCCCTACTAGCTCAGACTTTTGCAGAAACTCTAAAAACAAGTAATGAAACCAATTTTTAAAAATACCCAAAAAGACTCCCAGAAAACCCTAGGGATCCCCAGTATGGTCACCAATTTTGTTGTGGGTGGGAATCCCTCCTACGGACTTAGCATTTAAGGGCTCTAATCATGCATGCAAAAAATGACCATTTCAAATGCCTCTACTCTTTCCTATTCTCCCAACACAAAACCCCACATTCATGCAATACAAAGGTGTAAATGAGATTCTGTAACTCTACCTTAAGTCCTTCGTTTGATGTCGATCCCTTTGATTTCACTTTCTCTTTGATTGCAAGCCTCCTCCCAAATCTGACCTCCATTCACACATGAACAAACAAAAATCTGTGAACATGAATTTCATATACTAATTGTTGGGTTAGTTGTGACAATATCATAAAATAAGCATTCAACTTGAACACATGATATGGCAGGATGGGAAAATTATTCCTTTTGTATTAATCTTCACAAGAGTAAAATTACAATATGTGATCAGCACTGCTCCTCGAAACTGGTCACGGGCTCCTCTTCAACTGTCCTCCAACTTCTTTCCTCTATATTTCTCTTTGCACAAGGAAGGATAAAGGTTGGGACAAGGGGAGTGCTCAATTGGGTATATTTTATTTACTATGATTTTCCTCTTTTCAAATGGGACCCTTACCCCTTCTTTTATGGGCTAGAAGGAGCTAGGTATTTGGTCAAATGACCAGCCATGCATGGCCGAAAGGTTTAGTTAACTTACCCAAAGTTGTGTGTTCCATCAACAACTTTCCTTTTTTCTTTATTTTGTAGGTACATGCGGGCTATAGTGAGTCAGCTAGAGTGTACGCATGGGCTTTAGTGGAGCAGAGCACGCGGGCCTTCAAAAAATGTGTTTTTAAGAAAAGGTGTTTAGTGCTGGCTTGTCAAAGAAGGCATATGAGATGGCCTGATGTTAGGTAAGCATGTCTGGTGAAAATTAGGGTTATAATATAGTGTTATGGAGTAAAGTGGTATATGGTTTGAGTATTATAAGGATTAATGTTTGTGAAAAAAGTTCAGCAATAGTATAGCTAATTCGTCGCAAAAATATTGTGTCTAATTTGACTGGTTTTAGATCGTTTGCAAGGAGTGTAGGGATTATATTATGGTGCAATGTAGTGTAGTCTATAAGAACAATATCTATGCCAAACCTCAAAATGGATAGTACCATATCTTGTTCATAAGACAAATATTCTTTGTATGTTTCCTTTGTGGTGGCTCAAGCCCTCAGTACACATGATGCCTTCCAATGAAATGTAACAATTTTACTATTGAATGATAGTGTTATGTCACCCATGGTTAAGGACGAGGTATGGAGGAGGTGAAGGGACAATGAAATGTGATTAATCACACCCTATCATATACCAATTTGATACAAATCGCTTGTGAGTCCTTAGAAAAAACCAACAAAATAAGAAGGAAGCATACAGATCTCTTTGGGATGTAAACTATATGGACTCCTAGTCCTAATGGGGAAACAATGGCATGGATTCCAACATGCAATGGGGTGATAACTTGGGGAAACAACACTCATTGAATTGTCATCCTCTAAAGGTCGTTGTGCATACACATTTATAGGAATGGAGGAATGATTCATGTTGACCATGTCAAGGATCAAAATTACCTAGGGTTTTTGTCTTTGTTCCATGAAATCAAGGTCCATGATTACATTCAAATAAGTTGATTATAATTATTAGGGTGATGCTTAACAACCCATGTATAAAAATTGACTATGCATTATATTAACATTGAGAAAGTCATCACTCCATCAGTAATCATCCCCACATCTTATCTTGTGCTAATTCACTTATGTTGTGCCATATCAACATCCAATTCAAGGTAGGCTTGTGCTAAATTTTTGTCATTGTGCTACTATTCTTTTCTCCTATTTGTTCCCACACTTTGAATCTCACACACTAAACTCCTTTGCTAAATTACATTCAACACACTCAAATGTTCATTATGTTTCCTAACAACTACTCTAATCAATGATTTTATTATTTTACCATAACTCTCAATAGATTGACATTAAATTGTCTAGTGGAAATTATGTATAGGTAATCCTTAATTCTAGTGTATTGAAATCATAAGGCACATATTTCCTAATTCCTTTATCACAAATTCTTTGTAGTTTTCAAATTCATTTTTGTGACAATCTAAAAAGGCTTTTATATGACATTCACAAATTTTGGGTCTTTATCATCAACATTTGTGCATTGCAACTCACATAGGTTGGTCTTGCACTCTTGTTAGGACACCCAGATATACTAAAGGGAATTTTTCATTCACCCCCTTCTTTTGAGTGTCTACAAGCATAATTGCAATCAATTTTATCTCAAACACAAATATAACAAAAGACTAAGCATAAACACTAGAATGTGCTATTATACCAGAGAGGAAGATTGATAGATAATTTAAAAAAGAAGGAATGAGAGTAATGAAGAACGAAACCATGTCATCAATCTCATTATCAAGAAGTCTATAATAAAGATAAAAAAGTGCAAAATAGTATCCCGACTTCTAGAGAAGAAATTGGTAAAATCAACAACGTTCATGGAATCAAAACCCTAGGGACAATTATGTAGCATTTTATTATTAAATAACCACAACTACCATAGATTGATCAATCTCAATTTCCACACCTATTACCTAGGTCCTTGTTACAAATTGTTTATACTTTTTAGATATATGTCCATGACAACCTAAAAATTATTTTATTCACTTTTTATAGATTTTGGCTTTGTATCATCTTCCTTTTAAGAACAAACACTTGCATAGGTTGGGTTTTCTCTCTCTTTAGGACACATAATGACATCTTGGAGGGATTTTGCTAGTGGCACCCTCTTTTTTGAATGACTTTGTTGAATCCTCACAAGAAGGTGATTTGAAGAGTACCTAGGGCCATTGTGACTATTATGAGAAAACTCGTAAGTAGATATATCCATCTCAATTATTGAAAAATCATAAATTGACTATTATATCCAAGGCCAATGATAATTTCTCACCGCTTTGTGTTTTTTTGGTTTTGAAGGTCTTGAGATTTTGCCAAAAATTATGGGGTCAAATTTCTATGGTCGAAGATCCCATTAATACTTAGGTAGTAGGATTATGGATTTCGATAGAACTCATATCAAATTTAGGGGAGCATTTCATTCAAAAACGAAGTGCGTTTATCCAATTATTAACTTACTCCTAAAAAATATAGTTAAATACCTTTGATCATTAAGTCAAAACTGTCAAATTAATGTGAATAGTTCCAAGCCCAACCCTATTCCCACTTTGCAAACTAAACACAATGTTCACTCTCTAAGTGCCTTTGGAAATGCAGTGTCTTAGTAAAAGAAGCATCACCTCCAAAAACAATGTAACCTTATGGCATTTAGGATCTACTCTTAAGGAATGGAACCTTATGGAATTTAAGATGTTCTATTTTGTTATGTGTTTGATGGACCCCTTTAGAAACCAATGAAAAAGCTCTATTCCTAACTCCCCCTATTCTTATATCCACAATTCTTATCCATCTACCACATGTACAATTAACCATCAAGGTCTTAAAAGAAGATTTCCTAGCCTCTTTGGAGTCAACAAATATCCCCGTATAAAATTTATACCCATCTGTAAAAATCAAAGGGCCGAAAAGGAGAAAATACACACACATATACATTTACTGTGCTTTGTCTCTCTTGTCCTCTTTCCTGTGCCCGTTTCCTTTGTATTATTTATTAATTCATTTATTTGTTTTTCTTTCATTTCAAATGTCTCTACTTCGGGACCCATCCAGGGTTTCGGGACCTTCGTATCTGAGTAACGGAGCCATTCTAGCCCCCAAAATATCATCTATGATTGTCACCTCACCACTGCGATGCAAGAAGAAAGTGACCCCGGCCACTGTGGCACAAGGAGAAAGTGACCTCAGCCACTATAGTGCAAGGAGACAGAGACCTCGAGCCACTACGTGTGTAAGGAGATAGAGACCTGGACCTCGAGCCAATATTCACAAGGAACAAAGAATGGTGATCAGTAATTTCATTCCGAGAGTTTTGATTTGGAAAATGAATGAATAAATTTGGACTCCTTATTGCCACACAAATGTTTGAATAAGAGGTCTTTAGGATTCCAAAATCTCAAAATCCACAATCAGATACTTAGCATTTCAATAGGTTTATGATGATGCTCATACTAAATTTAGGGTTTGGTTGAATGTATATGGTTATTCCATGATCGTTTGGTCTAATATTGGTTCACAACAGTGGGAAATGTCATCATTGTGCTCTGCATGATCAACATTTTCTTCATTTGTGACCTATTCTTCACAAATATTTACAATATCAAAGAGTTGGTTGTCTAGGGTATCGAGGCTCTAAAAATTTCATGAGCATTTTCTGTAACATTGCACATCCACCTTCTGATTTTCATGGTAGTGTTTGACTATAGAATACTTTAACTCATCATTCAATTTGGATCCCAATAATTCTATTGTACACGACAAGATCCTTTCAAGGGATTTTTTCAAACCTGCTATGTGTCTTTCACAAGAACTCTTAAATTTGATTGTAGGGATGTCATGAACATAATTATTCATAGGAAAACTATCAAATTTACAGATTATGGTTCTATCCCCATTTCGCCTCAATTTGCATGGTTTTTTTGCATTGTTTCCATCAAGCATTTCAAATTGTTAAAATTCAGTCTTAGGGATATTCATGTCTATTATGGTTAAGCAACCATTTTCATCTTCATCATTTAGGTAATAGCTTTCCATTCTACCAAATGAAGATTTATCCATAGTATGATCACCCTTTATTTCATCATGAACGGGGTATTCATCTGTGGAAACTTCCTGACCAACATTTAAATATGGCCATCCCTCATGCTTAAATGATGTTAGGTCTCCATAGTGTTGTGGAAAATACCCCTATTCTCAGATAGGAATGAATTCTATAGTAAAACTAGATGCCCATTTCATGTTACCACCTTGTATGCCTCGTCATCATCTCCTTTATCAATTATGGAGCAGATCATGGAATATGGGGTACTCCTGGGTAGTTCGTATGCCACTTCAGCCCAATTTGAAACCAATACTTTTCCCAAAATTGAATTTGCGAAGTCTTCTCTGATGATATCTTCGCCCTTACCACGACATACCTACAACAAGCCTTCCAGATGATAAATTTCAGACTTCTTATCCTCCTGGTTATCATTCTCAAATTCTCGTGTTTCATCAAAACATAACAAATATGATCTGCCTCTTTTCTTTCCAGAACATAAATCCAGACCTAAACACGTATCAGGGGTGTTGTAGTCTTGTTCTTCTTGGTATGCAATATTCGTTCTATGCTCTCTGTATCCATTTATTACTTATTTACATTTAGAGTTCTCTTCCATGTTCCTTGTATCCTCATTATTTCTGCAATGAAATTTTCCTTCAAAGACATCACCCTACAATTCTTCTTGATAGAGCTTCAGATTTGGATCATTTGCTTCTTCTTCGACATAGGTATTATAATCATGATGTTTCATCAAGAAGTCATCAAGGTTACTATTGTATTGACCTTGTGGGTATGCAATTCCTTCTTTGATGATTCCATCATTTCTTCCCTTTTCAATCTCTTCAATGACATAGCATGACTATCCAATATACAGGAAAACTTAAATAACTCACTTCTAGATAATTAATTCCATCATACAAAGAATCTTTCCATGCCAGAATATTCTATTTGTTTGAAAAATAACTTTCACATTACACATTGAGGGCCTTAAACATATTTGTGCTTTAATATATCTAACAACTACAATAGAGATATTTTTCTTTTCCCCAATTTATATCTTATCTATACATTCACACTGCTAGAAAATAGTGAACCCACATGTACCTCCCTTGCAGCCACAAACCTTTAGGAATAATATGTTGGTTAATCACCCTACAACAACTAGGTAAGCATTATCTTCCTTCCCACACTAGCATAGTTTTAACCCTTAGCATTATTAAACCTTTCGATTCACTTCTATCCAATGTGTTTTTGGGTTCATGGTGATATTTGTTTAGAGAGGAAATCACAAGTTATAAAATCCACCAAAACACTAGGACTTAAATCTTTATGGAACACACTTTAATTCCATCTAAGATAGACTATGCATGTTTGTATTGAGAAGGGAAACACCCTCCATCAAGTATTCAATGAGGGAAGGCTACTAGGTACATTTGAGCGAAATCCTCATGGGCATTGGCCCTTTGATATTGTGGCTAATTAAGGAGATAAACACCCCACTAGGTCCTCAACAAGTCCTCAACCATGTGATGTCCTCAATACGTAACATTGCAATCTAATTTGACATAGAACCCACACCCACATGTTGATAATATATTTATAATATATAAATTATATATTATATATAATATATAATTTATATATTATAAATATATATATATATATATATATAAAAAAACCTAAAACATTTTAACAAAAACATTGCTCATTTGTTGATGCATATCCTGGCCGTGCGATCCATACCCCTGCATCCCTGCACTCCATACCCCTGCATCCCTGCATGCCATACCCCTGCATCCCTTCACGCCATACCCCCGCATCCATATCCCCACAATAGTAAAGAGGATTGGTCATATCCCTATGACCACAACATACCAGCCATAGATAGAGAAATAATTCACAGAGAGAGGATACAAACTAGGGCGTGGACAAACCAGGAGAGAGAGGTCGCGAACATAGGAGAAAGAGGGTGTGGAAAGAGGAGAAAGTGGTTAAGCGCCTTAGCCCTAGCAATGACAGAAGGAAAGGTATATTTCCTTATTTGCCCAATTAATTCTTCTTTGAGAAATCATACCTACGCTAGCTATGATTTGCTTCTCGATTTTTGCTGAGAAAATTTGAAATGTCTATGGCCACAACCTTAAACTTATCCATGCATGCTATGTCTGTGGCCGTGACATTAAACTTATCCACATCGCAAAAAATTTCCTGTGTGGGGAATCATGCATGATATGTTTTTCTTTTAACGCCCCTTGAGACCTGACTTGCCTATAGAACTGCTTTTATTAGAAACAAAATCTCTAGTCTAATTGAATTAATCAAAATATGATGAAAAATGTCAATTTTTTAGTTTTCATTTCTGTGGTTGAGCATCTTAATTATGAAATTGAAATTTTGTATTTCATTTTGGTTTTCTTAATCTTACAACGAAGTTGATTTATGTCAGTGACGAATATGTAAATTTGAGTCCACAGAAGTATGAAACATGTATGAAACTAAAAATTAACAAGTCAAAAATATCCTATTGGGGCCTTTAGAGAATGAAAAATATTTGTACTCCCAAGTCTTTCCTTTTTAGTTATTGGAAATAAAGGATGGAATGAAATACATGGGCTTTGATTTGAAAGAAAACTGGTATAAAGAAGGTGACTAGAAATGGATAATAGCCAAGGTAAAGAAGAAACTCAACACATGGTTCAATTGAAGGCTCTCCAAAGGTGGTCGATTAGTTCTCGTCAAATATTTTATTGAATCCATCCTCATCTATTTGATGTCCCTAGCATAAATTTTGAAAGGAGTCTTGAACAAAATTAGTTAGTTAGTTTTTAGGTTCATCTGGTCTTGAGAGGTAGGTAAAAAATGGGATGGTATTAGCCTCCTAGAAAAAACTTGTTTCACGAAAAATATCAAGGTGGATAGGGCCTAAATAACATATTTATTTTTCAAGGGATATTGTAGCCAAGAATGTGTGGAGATTGATAAAAGGATCTTGACCTTGGGCACATGTAATAAAAGATAAATACATTACTCCTGAATTCATGGAGGAATGGGTCAGAAATCCAGTCAGACATATTCAGAACACATAAATAATATGGAAATAAATTGTTATGGCCTCTCCCTTGATAGGAAATTGGTTGATATGGATAATTGATAGAGGTATCAAATTATAAATTATCTTGGATCCCTAGATTGGAAAAAATAATGCATATATGTTCCCACCCTGACTAATTTTGGATTTGAAAAGATGAGGCTACCATAATTTTAGACAAGTAGCTCAGAGAATCAGAACTGTGGATAGGGCACAACAATGGCTTTCTTGGGAGGATATTCGATTTTGAGACAAGAATGAAAAATATGGGAATGTTACACTCGAAATCTAAGAAGTTGTTTCAAAAATTGAATGATGAAGAAGATCAGGTCATTTGGTGTTTGAATCCTATGGGTAATTATGATCCTAGGCTAGGATATAAATCCATTACCATGGAGGGTAACAATAGCCCACAGTCCTAGCTACTTTAAAACTTGTTCAATTTAGCCAAACTTAAGGTCTACTTTATAGATCACAAAGAGATTCATTGGATTCCATGTAAAGTAACTTTAGAGTCTCACGTGATCTGCCTAGGTGTAGTGGCCCTAAGTCAGAATGACGACAGACAACTGTGAATTTCCTTCCCATCTCATGTAGAATATTTTTCCATCTTTTCCACCTGCAACACCCTATACAAATGGTCACTCTGTTAAGAAAAACCATATTTACAGAAACAATAAAAGTTTAACAATGTGTGAGACAAAGACAACTAAAAATCCTATAAAATTTTCTAGGATACCTACATCTCCCCTGCCTAACATCTGCTATCCAAAGAGCCAGGAAGACAGACTCTCCCTCTCGCTGATGAGACTTCTTTTGACGTCGAAGAAGTAGGTATCCACATCCAATATATTGATACGAGCAATGAGTTGAAACCACCAACATTTTTCTGTTGACATATCTCTCTCTATCAGTGACAAGTTGATATTTGCCCCAACCTTGAGATCTAAGGCTAAAATAAGACATGTCTGGTTCCGGGACCTTTCTTTCTAAGGTGTGTCTGGTTCTCAGGATTTAGTTAGGTGTGAATTTATGAATGAACAAAAAAACTCTAATCTGTATTCAGAAGGAGAGTAAAATAACCTATCCACCCCTTTTTCCAAAAGAGAGTAACTCCCTAATATAAGTGCACTTCACCTGAAAACATTATATGACAATAATGGACACTTTCAACAAAGGCAAGCACAGTTACAATAAGAAAAATGGAGAGATAATCTATCCACTTGGCACTTACATTACAAAATTAAACTTAAAAGGGGAATGCATGTCTAGGTTCAAGAAAAATCATCTCTGATTGACTCCTGCCAAAATCATCTGCCTGTTTTAAATACTAAATATCATGCTAAGCACAAAGCCAATGTTGTAATGCCAGACAAAATGCAGACAAGGAAAATGGTTGCTCCAACATAGGTTGAATGATGGATTTCAAGAAAAGAACAAGTTTGTCTATCAAGGGACTAACAAAACCCAACATTTCCCATGAAATAACTCTTTGTTAAGGTTCTAAAAAAAGAGTGTTGCAGGAAGTGGGCCAGAGAAACATTCAAATAAGTCAAGCTTGTAATTTCCCCACAGACTATAATATTCTTGTGAACAGTCCAATGATTGTAGTTGTGTTAAAAGGTAAATTTCCTGAGGGATATGGACAGTAAATGCATTCAAGATGAGGTTGATATTGATTCCCAGGATAGTAATGGATCCTATTACAGAAGAGATGGAAGAAGAAAGACTATTAGTTTATTACAGCTCGAATCAAGCAATGTCATCTTTTGGCAATTCTTCAATGCTTGGGGAATGTTACCAGATAAAATATTATTGAAAATACTCGGCTTATTGAGGTATTTCAATTTGTCCAAAAGGGATATAATTGCACCTTTAAGTAATTTTCACTAAGATCTGGCTTCTCTTTATTAATGAGATAATCAAGATCAATTGGGATTCTAGCTATCAGATAGTTATTGTGAACATCGAGAAGCTCTAGAGATGTATTGTTCCCAATCTCTGGAGGAAGAGGTCCAGTGAAAGGATTTGTATAGAGCTCCAAGGATACTAGGGTTTGGAGCCAACCTAAATATGAAGGAATTCTTCTAGTCAATTGATTTTCTCCCAAACACAAGTAGAGATTCTCAAGTCCCACTTACCTATTTTGGACAATGCTGGCCATTCATATAATTTCTTATTTTGTTTCTTTCTAACCTCCTTTTTAGCATTTTTATTCATAGCGCAATTAAGACACGTATACTTTGGTTATCAATTCTCCTTTAAACTTATTTTTTTGGTGTAAGTACTTAGAGAAGATAAAAATATCCTATCTGTGGATCCTTTTATATCTTGCATCATATCTGTGTATTTTCATGACATCAAAGCCCAAACTATCTTAGTGGATTCTAATATTGGAGCTACAGTTAGTGTAGATGCCTTCTCATGTCGAATTCCTTTATACATCAATTAACTTCCCTTCAAAGGTGTAGGGAACTTCATCTAATCAAGTGTTATCCTCTTGGGAACCCTCACTTCTGATCTAACTTTATGGCTGTATATACAATCAATCAAAGTGTAAGCTTTATTTCCAATTATTTTGTAATGTATAAGAAATAATTCAATAGGTTCAAATTAATTTAACAGTTTACTACTTACCAAGTGAGGAATAAGTCATTTTGACACTTTTCCTTGCAAAAACATGTTTTCCTTTGGGTTTTCTTCTCAATCTGTAGGTCCTTTTTACTTTCATCCTATTTTTAAGGAAATTGTAGTTCTTTTTACTTCCATCCTATTTTTAAGGAAATGGTGGAATGTTGAACACAGTTTAGCATATGTTAATTTTCAACATTGAAGCTCTTTAGAAGACCAAGTAATGGAGTATATTCACAAATTTTAGGCCAATATAGGCCTATGCACATTTTATAATATTATTTTGTATTGTTGTTAATGTTTGGTGAACATGTGGTCCCAAGTAGACCCTATGGCCTTTTAGAATGTTGCAATTTAGATATGTATAGAGTATCTTTGCTCATTTATAGAGCATGGGTGAGAGCTTCAAGTATCAATGTAAACTAACTACAGAATTTGCATTCAATATAACTTCAGGCTTCTACATGTCTTAGGCACTTAGTCTCTCATCAATTATCATAGCTACCACACTCAATTTGATGAATTAATTGGCACACCAAAAGAGTCAAGAGTTTGACTCAACAAGAAAAAAAACAATGAAAATATCAAAAGAAAATGAGCAAATGACATCTTTGTATGAGTCTCACTCGTGATTCCTCGAGGTCTCACTGATCTCATGGATCTAGCAACTGAAGATTTTCAAGGCTCTTTTAAATATACTACAGGACGACATTTACAACTGATAATGGGACTGATTAAGGTCACTTACAGGTCTAAAAAATCAGGATTGTTTTACTGTCACAATAGAATTGTTCTCTTACTAATATAAGGATGCCTTTAGATCTTTGGTTTCAGGCTCATTCAATGTTGTTGTCAGGGTTAGTTTAGGCATAGTTTTTGTTGTCCCAAATATTCTTTACAACAATAATTAAAACATGAAACACTCCTCTGATCTTTAACACTTTAATGATAAAAGTAAAATATGCAAACTACAAGAATTATACTCAAGGATTTTTGGTCAACGTGACCCTGGAAAATCCCCCATGGGGAAAACCAGTTGAAGAGGAAATATATTATGGAGCTCGTAGATAAATATTACATCAAATAAATGAGCACAAGGAACCTGATTTACAATATCCAAAAGATCTCAAGCTTGGCAGCAAATTTTTCATTGAAGTGCATGCCATCCTTGGGATTTGCACCCTTCTTATTTGCTTCCCTCTTCCTTGAATATTTGTGCCTGATGTTGAAATTTTACACCCTCTCTCAACAAGTGCACCCTTTCTCTTAGCTTGTGCACCCTCACTCAAGTGCACCCTCACTTAAAATAAAAGGTAATAAAGAGGTAACAAATAGCTCATACCTAACTTACATCTTATAATTCTCCGACATTGTTCTTTACACTTAGTGCAACAAATACCAAATGGAATGGTTTACACAAGGTCAATGAAGAATGTTATTATTATCTTATTCTTCAACTTGGATTGAGCATGTACATGAATGGTACCTGGCACGTATATGACTTGGATTGAGCCACATCCATATATGTACACCCATAGTTGTTAGTTTTCACTCAACCACATTATAGAGGGTGTAGTTGTACTTCCTCCTAGTCACCAAGCTTATTGTTGCCCCACAGTAGTAATATGTGAAGTGTGGAGGGCATGCCTCTTTGCTTTCAAACCCCATAGTATATACCTTTGCATCCACATTGGTATATACCTCCACATCAACACTCCACTTGACTTTCCCTTGCACTTAACATAGCCCCTTAATTTTTATGTGATTTCTTCTATGTTCATCAGCCTTCCCCATAGCCTTTACATCATGTCACCCTTTTTTCTTATCATTTTTCTTGTAGATGAAAAGTGCAAAGTGCAAAGATATGAACTTCCCTTCACTAAATTCTTAACTCTGCATGCATAAAAATTTCTAAGGAAAAATAATAGTATTTTGGCCAAACTTGCAAAGGAGGCTTTGTTGAAGGCCTTAAACCCTGTAAAACAGTATCTTAGAGCACTAAAATTGAACATAAATAAATAAAAAAACCATTAAAGAGAACCTTCTTTATTATTGGTCCATTTAGGATTGAACCACACATCCCCATTGGGAGTCTTTTGGTCTATAAGATTCATCCCCTTCTAGTTCTTCCACATCTTCAAGCAATGGAAGTTGGATGATGCATAATGTAGGAATGGATGGAGTTGTGTGAAAAAGTGGGATGTATGTTGCATGGATGTTGTATCAACAAGGTGAATCCCTGATGATCCTTATGATAATTCAAGATGTGTATGGTGGTCTCTATAATCATAAAAGTTTACTATGTTAGAAATGATGACATTTGATTCAGTGTTGTATAGGTTTACTAAGTGAACTATGGCATTTGCATGGTATTTTTAAAATTTGGGTCATTTTGCAGTATTGCACACATAGTAATCTATCAAGAAATTATTTCTTTACTTAAAACCTCTTGCTCCTTCCCATAGCTAGTTTTCATCGAAGTTTAATTTCTTGCATTTCATTTTCCTCTTGCATGGTTTAAAGAGTCGAGTCAAAATGCCATCAGTTTCATGACCACTCCTTTGAGTAAAAACAACCTAAAATCAAGCATAATTAAAATTTGTCTAGCAACTTTTCTAGGACTCTTCAAACCCATCTTATATTAGGTGTAGATCTTTGGAATAGGATTGTGAGAACAACTTTCCAAAGTTGCTAAACAAACATAAATCCTTGAGTTAGGGAGTGAAATCCAGTTTCTATATCACTGACTTTGGGAAGCCCTTCTAACACAAGAGTCAATCATGAGGTCACATTGGGGCCCTCAGAGTAATAAAACCTGCTTTGTTGGTATTGGTTTCGAATGTTGACTATCCCCCCTCTACTTTGGTATAGTAGGTGGTACCATAGCATGGATGGTTTTAAGGATGGAAATTTATTTTAAAATATAGAAATCTTGGCAAATATTACTAATCCTTCATATGCCAACTATAAATGTTTGGTGATATTTTTGTAAAAATATTCAAATTTCTAAGGATTTTATATAGTTTTTATAAAATTTTGGCGATTTGTAAGGTAAAATAATTTTATCCTATAGAATTTGGGCGAATCATTTTTAAAATAACGAATCTTTTTTTTGGAAAAAACATGGAAAATTAGCCCATGAGAAAAATTTATCCCCTAAAATCATCTATGTACCATAGATGCCATAATCTTTTAGACTTCCTACACAAGGTGACAACACAGGGAAGGTGGTGTTGTACCTGGGATCGACGTTGGCTAGACTCACTCGGACTCATTGGAGGGTTGCCCACTGCTCGATGAGGTAACTTGCACCAGGGCGTTAGTTCATTAAGCAGGTTGTCAATGTAAATTTACCACCCGCCGAAACTCAACCCCTTTGTGCATTGATTATACAATGCTAGATTCCATCACCAACTAGCGCTTCTTTGTGAGAAGGTTTGTTTGCATGCTTGACTCCTAGATTAATTAGTGTGTGTTGTTTTTTCTCCTTAGTTGGCCTTAGGATTGAGTTTGTATCTAATGGAATCAATTTTGGGTTAATTCCTCATTTGATCAATACAAAATATGGATACAATTAAAATAAAAGGTAATAAAGAGGTAACAAATAGCTCATACCTAACTTTCGTCTTATAATTCTCCAACATTTTTCTTTACACTTAGTGCAACAAACACCAAATGGAATGGTTTACACAAGGTCAATTGAGAATTTTATTCTTATCTTATTCTTATCTCCATAACTAACTTATTCTTCAACTTGGATTGAACAAAACTAATATTTGTATAGTTCTAATCTTGGCTTGAACAAAACTAATATTTGTATAGTTCTACTCTTGGATTGCCTTAGACATATTTCCAACTAAAACACCCAAGATTTGCAACACAACAATTGATGGTTGGATTTATTACTCCATAGCATTGACCCTCGTATTCAATGGACATTTCTTATAATAATTCTAATTTGCACAAATCCAACAAACAACAACCTTAATACTATTTTTTTCTTAGATTCATATGATAAATTTATCATGTCCTTAGTGTTTTCACATTTTTTATATGTTATTAATATGTCCAAAATCAAGAGGGATATCACATTAAATTAGGTGGTTGACAACTAATATTGGTAATTGCACCCTAGTCTAATTGTGCATCCAAAACTAAAGATATAATTTTTTTATTTAGAACTATGAATATGATGATGGACTACTAACTAACAACACATGCACATGCAACTGAAGGTACAACCAAAAAGGTACCTGTCAAATATTTCTTCGTCGAGTGAGGAAAGCTTAGGACAAACAAAGGTCGGAAATGTGACTATATCTAGTAGATATGATAAGAAAACAAGGACCAGAGGTGAAAAAGTCAGAATAAAATTTTGTAGACGCATGAAATTTTTTCTTGCCGAAGGAGGATCATTCTCTTATGATGATGAGAGCATAGGAGAAATAGATGTTCCACTCAGGTATAAGCATCTAGTGAAGCAATGGGTACCTAAGGAACTACCTCCTATAGATGTTGACTTCGTTGTCAACAATAGGACATATCGCATTGCACCATCCTCCCTACATGGCTTGGGGCTATTTTTCATGGATGGAATAATTGCAAAATAAAATATAGTAACTGAATTGATGGACTATGTCGAACCCTGTTACAATTATAATGATTGGATGCCGCTGGTCCGGTACATGCGAAGTATGCGGAGATATGCACTCGCCGCAAATGATATAAAACTAATAAACAAGGATAAAAATAAGGGAGAGACTATCTATATTGATGGAATACATAAATCTTCCGGCAATATCGTAGGGTTTATAAACACCACATGACCCGGGACAACAAACAAAAAACCGAATTGCATATTTGAGGGACGTCAAGAGAATCAGGTAGTCCTGTGCGCAATAAAAAAGATAGCTCTTGGGGAAGAGTTATTAGTGGATTACCATTTTAATCGAATAGAAACATTGACTAATAGTGTGAAGGTTCTTATGCAAGACCTCTTTAAGAAACCTCTACTTATTGCATTATATCGTTTTATTATCTTTAACATTGTTGTAAATATTATCTTTAACATTTTTTTTTTTTATCATTAACAATTTTTTAAATATTTGAGGGTTCTAATTATATTATAATGTGGAAGGATGATCATGGAAAAGGGTCAACCGCAGAACATGTAAATGATTATCAATTTCCACTTTCATTTTACGTTGTTTTTATTATTTTCTTATATAATTGTATTGAAATAACATTGTTTTTGTTGAAATTATATGTAGTCAGCAGGCCATGTGGATCGTGATTCCGCCGATGAGGAGGGGTTTTATTCTTGCGCTTATCTGATGCTCTCATTAAAAAAAAAAGATCATTAAAGCTAACAAGGAACTATTTATCTTGTTAGATCGTCTAGAACAAACTTCGAACGTCAAAGAAAGGATCAAGCTCCTTATGTCACAAATTAACACATATAAGGTAATAACCATAATTTTTTTTTTTTTTTAATGCACTCATATGTTCAATTATGAAACTTTGTTCTTTAACTTTTACATTATCTCACGAAAAAACATTTTCCTTTTTATAAAGGAATATTGGGAGCCTATTCATCCTGGGGTTGGTAGTAGTGGCGCTACAGAGACTCTACAGAGTCCTAATGCAGGCAGTCATACAGGTGCTAGAGAACTATTTAATTCTCCATCTTCCACACCTCATTTAGATAGGAGCCATGACACGCACCAATAGACATCCACACCTGGATCAGAGTCTAGAGATGGTGGCAGAGAAGAGGATCATAGTGATGTGGTTGAGATGGTTTCATTTCTTGGAGCTAGACATTTGACAAGCATGAGGACCCTTTCGTGCACATTTTTGGTCAACAACAATGGAATTCCATTAAAACAATCAAGACTCCCAGGTAGGTTTAACTCATATTTTAATCGTTTAATGTTGTCCTCATACAAAAATCATCTAGATTATTAATTTTAAATTAATGATCATATATTTTGTGTGTAGGAAATGACATTTTTTATAGGCACGTAGAGAGAAAGGCCTTGCCTGTTTTTGGGGCAACCTTACGCATGAGGTGGAATTTACAGAATTCCAAACTCAAAAAGGAACTTATGGATTATATTGAATGCCTCTTTGGTGTAGACATGTTCAATACAAAAGATGTCACATCTGCAATGGGTGAATATTTAAAATATACATGAGATGTTTATAGATGAAGCTTGGCAATAAATCCTAGGTATGAGCGTCTTCCCTCAATTCCAGAGAGGGAGTGGAAGGCGATCATTGATGGTGCAAAAGAGAAGATTTTGAAAAATTTAGGAGAACAAATAACTGGTACACCAAGGTAAATTACAAATTTTTTAATTCGATACTAGCTTTATTTTTCTTTAGATCTAAATGAAAGTGTGGTTATATATAACATACTTGAAAATTTTGATGATAGGTTGCCTGACACTTCGAAGGAAAACAAGGCAAGGATTTCCAAACATGGCCAACACAACCTAGGCCAGGGCGGCTACTCGAGGTTATAGTCATGAATCATAAGTACCCAAACATCTTAAGAATATTATTTGTATCACCTTACAACTTTAAGGTAATTGTAGTCAAAAACATTAAAAAATCATACCCTTATGCAATGCAAGGTGACGACTTCGGAACTGAAACCATGGAGGAAGACCTCCAACATGGTTACAAATACAGTTATAAAGCCATGGTTGATCATAGGAAAATCATTGGTTAGACCCCAATATCCAATTTGCGGGATAAGGTAAGTAAAAATTAGTCCACATTAACCTTTCATTACTTATAAAATACATAAATATTTGATAGTGTCCATAATTTACTGTCTTACTTTGTTTTAATAAGGGGAGAAGAATGATCAACGAAACCATTAGTACTGAACAAGAAAGTGTTGATAGTGAAACATAGCTAGAAGATCATGGTGCTCCCCATCAGCCCCATCCCAGTGAGGTGCAGCCCCAAGATGTTCCTATGACTGAGGCCCACGACAGTCAAATGTCTATATATTAATCATATACTTAATAATTTTGTACTTATAAATTTTGACATTTCAATGGCACAGAATGTCATAGATGATCATCCTCGACCTGAATATCAGGTGAATAGGCTGGCAACCATTCCAACGGTGCCGACTAGAGGACTAGGTAAATAATTACATTGTGGAGTTTTTTTTTAATATTAATGAACTACTTCAATTATATTTAAAAATTGGCCATATAAATTTAATATTTTTTATTTTTTTAGGTGATGGCCCCTCACAGCAGCATCCATACCATGAGTACGAGACCATATGTACTCAGTGTGAAAGGACTCAAACAACATCATCTACTGAAGACAACCCAGTAAACGAAGACATGGGCATGGATGATTTGATTAAGAACTAGAAAGCAAGAAAGAAGACTAAAATAAATTCATGATGTCATGTAATAATTTTATAATACAGTTAGATGTACATTATATAGATGATAATATACACAAGGCTATTTCTATGGCTTGTATATATCCGTGAATGTAATTTTTGTATATAGTTAATGATATTTTCATGTTCTCTTAATGATGCAACTTCCAAAATCTTGTGACATGATATATGCAACTTTGAAAGTCTTGTGACATGTTCCATTGTGTCTCACATGAAAAAGAGCATTACCATTCTTTTCATTATGTATTTTCATTGTGTCATGGACATGGTGTTGCTACTCAACATTGCCTCAAAGACTACTTGTTCATTCCTCTATGATATGTACAATGATGTTGAACCTTCCACAAATCATTGCGAGCAGAAAAATAAGCCAAGGATAGGAACCCAAGGATTTCAATGTTAATGTCTTGTGATTCCACAAGGTGGGATACAAAGAGGAATTGTTTCCATGCATAAAAATGCTAAATACCTTGATTGAGAATGCAGATGTAACAAGTTGAACATTGAAATCATAGAGTGATGACATAATCGAGCAATATGGGTGGTCATAGATATTTAGCTATTATTCAGTCATTTAACCTTTTAATGTATTTGAAAAATGAAGGTTTGAAGGGTGGTCACCTCCATGAGCCAAAACACATTTCCGAAAAGGTGTAATTCATTTTCTTATCTTGCATCATGAAACTTTCGTTCATTTCCTTGTATACTTAAATTCAAAATCAGAAAAACAAAAATATGACACATAGCATGCATAACACATAATTGTTTTATGACTGGGAGTAATAGTAGTTTTGCATATTCATAAACAAAAAAATGAGACTTATCTTTTAACAAAAAATGGTCCAAGAGATTGGTCATGTAAGAGAAAATTTCCATTGAACCACAACCATCTAGTGTAGATACCACCACCAACCTAGGCTATGAGGCCACCATGGTGAAAAAACCAAGCAATAAGATTCTATATTTCTCATCCCAACCTTTCTACTCACATTCTTACCTAGCCTTCTCAACACAAAGCATTATAAGAATCTGATTCATCCTGGGATAGCTAAGGAACTCTCTTCCACTACAACATGCAACATAAGGAATATATTCACTTTATGTACTTCATGGCCCCTTAGATATATTATTATCTCTGGTTCTCTTTAGTGTGGATAGAAAGAGCTTGATCTATTGTATTCTTTCTAATAATTTCCTAAAAAAACTATATTTATGTCTCAAGGATATAAAGATTATAAATGGATAGTGAATGATGAATTGTTATGTTCCCTATCCTATATGCTCACCTACAACCACTATATTTCATCCAAAGTCTACAATTTTCCTCTTCTTGATGTTGATTTTGGTTAATTTCCAAATTGGTATATTGGATTGGAAATGGAGAATAAAACATGAAATATGTAGAGAATTAATGTTATAGTGCTTCCCACAATGTTAGAGTCAATGACAATGACATCATTGGTGGAAATGATGGATGACATTACCTATAACTAGTGGAATGTAGGACTCTTACACTTCCCATGGCATGAATATTGTACTCAACCCATGCTCCCATTATTATGTGAAAATACTTTCCCCACCAACCTCTTACATAGATTCAAGGATTGGTTGATAAGTCAAAGAAGGTATATGGCTTCATTTAAGGCACATTGTAGAACAATACGAGTTCTGAGAATGACCTTGGAGATAGAGGATTTATTTTCCCATAGGTCCCTTTCATCTTCCCCTATAGTGGAATCATAGTGCCTCTCATGCCTTCATGTGTTTTCTATGGTGGGCTGCATCACCATACATTGAAGCACTTTGAAGGCCTAATTACTATTTAACTATTTGAGTGAAGGTCAATTGAGTTGTGTTAGAGTCTTCGGATTGTGTTTTGTATTTGTAAAATACACCATGTGAGGTTCTTACATCAAAGCCATACATTGTCGTTAACCTATTGAAATAAGTATTATCAAATAGTTGTTGTACCACCCGAGCACATATTTCACTTTAGACACATTTTCTTTGAGTATTTCATCTTCTATATTGCATTATTTATTTTATATGTAACCTTGTAGGTTAGAAATATCAAAATTATGAATGGCCTATTTGTAAGAATCTTTACCTTCTCCTTGCACAACAAATAAATAGAATAATAGATTAAGACTTCAATTTCTTATTGTAAAACCTCATATCTTAGCATAGTTTAATCCTTTAATCATTATATTATATTCATATATTAAGAAAATGTTACATGGTTTTCCCTAAGATGCTAACAGTTGTCCTTGGACCATGCTTAGGGACCAAATACCAATCCCTATCATGCCAAACCTCACAATGGACTCAATATTATACTTTTGGGCTAAAGATTCCATTTATAAATCTTGTTTGGTGGTTTCAAACCCTATGCATGGTCCATGAACCATAAATAATATTTTAACACCAGAAATACATTGGATTTTATCCTTGGACCATGGGAAATATCTTAATAAACATCTAGAGTGGAAAATATCATAATGGTTCTCAAGTGATCTTTTTCCCAATAAAAGATCAAGTTGCAGACATTTTCACAAAGTATCTTACAGAAGTGAAGTTTTCCAAACTTTGATCTATGTTAGGAGTTCAATAAGTTTTCATTAAGGGGGGATATGCTCTAATGCCTCCTTCTTTCTCCTATTGTGTCACCTTTGTAAATCCTTCAAACATATCCTAGGTTTTTCTTAAGGGGAGATGTTAGGATATTTCGACACTTAGGAGCTATTTAATATAAAATTGATCTAATGTGTCTTTATCCTAACATGGATAAGGCCTTGAATCCCATCCTTGGTCAAAACTTTCTCCTAATTGTAATTTTTAAACCTACGAAGTAAAGCAATGCATATAGATTCTTAAGAAAAACAGAATTTAATCAATGGCTCATTCACATAGTACACAAAGATTTATACTGGAAACCCTCAACCGAGAAAACCTTTCTTATATTCATTATATCAAATTTCACCATTCACTATACAATATATACAATTTTTTTAGGTATTCCATAGATACCAAAACCCTAATCCCTAAAACCGGGATTATTTTTAGTAAACTGCTAAAAATAGAAAAAACCACCCAAAAACAAATTCGGGGTGCTGCCCCGGGCTATGCCCAGTGCCAAATGCTGCGCGTAACTAGGAGGGGTTATACCTGCCCCCCCGTGGGACCCCCCTAGGAAAGAACCCAATGCACATGGCACAAACAGAGCACTCGAGGGATCATCAAACACAGTTGTCATATCTGATGCGCCCACACACACACATGCAAAGAATATAACACATACCCAACATTCTCCCACTTGTTGTTTTTTTGCGTCCAGGGGTCCAGGGGATTATATAATAAAAAATCAAGGGAAACAATTCCCATTGTTACTCTACACCAGGAGAACTTTTCTGTGCTCACAAACTTTGTCAATAAATCTTCAACATTCTTTAAAGTGTCAACCTTTTCTAGCAACACCTTTTCCTCAACCATGTCTCTCACAAAGTGATACTGAACATCAATATGCTTTGTCTTCGAATGATAAGAAGGGTTCTTTTCTAGGAATATTGCACTTTGACTGTCACAATCTAATCTCACTTCTTGTTGTACCAACCCAATACCTGAACACAATCTTTGTAACCATACTAATTCCTTGCGTGCATGAGTGGCTTCCATGTATTCAACTTCTGTAGTTGAGAGTGCCAATACAACCTGTCTTTTGCTCATCCAAATGATTGCTCCTCCAAATAGGTTAAACACATACCCAGTTGTAGATCTTTTGTGATCTAGATCTCCATCCCAGTCTGCATCAACAAATCTATGTATGTCCAACACTCTGTCCAATCCTGGTCCTCCTTGGTAGCATGATCCATAACTGGTAGTGCCATGCAGATACCTGAAGACCCTCTTTACTGTTGTCCAATGCTCCTTCCATGGTTTTGACATATACCTGCTCAAAACTCCCACTGCATGTGCAATGTCTGTTCTAGTATAGACCATTGCATACATCAAACTACCAATTGCACTGGCATACGAAACATGGGACATGTCCTCTTCTTCTTCCTATGTCTTGGGACACAGATCTGTAGATAACTTTACACCTATAGGAATAGGAACCTTGATCGGTTTACTTCCATGCATATTAAACCTCTGCAATATTGTCTCAACATATTTTCTCCGATTCAACCAAAGTTTCTTGTTTACACAATCTCTTTTAATCTCCAATCCCAGAATGAAGTTAGTAGCACCGAGATCCTTCATGTCAAATTTGGAGGATAGATGTGATTTCACCTCCTTGATAACATCCATGTTATTTCCTACCAAAAACATGTCATCAACATACAACACTACATAAATGAAGTGATTACCAACCTATTTGGAATATACATAGTGATCATCCTTGCTTCTTACAAATCCCAATCCAAGGATGTATGTGTCAAAATTTTGTTACCACATCCTAGGTGATTGTTTCAGACCATATAGCGACTTCTTTAGTTTACAGACCAACTCTTTCTCTCCCTTCACTGCAAAGCCTTCTAGCTTCTTCATGTAGATTTCTTCTTCCAGATCCCCATGTAGGAATGTTGTTTTCACATCCATCTGTTCCACTTCAAGATCAAAAGCAACAACAATAGATAAAATAAATCTAATAGAAGTTAACTTAGCAATAGGAGAAAAAATCTCACCAAAGTCAATTCCCTCTACCTGGGAATAACCTTTTGCTACTAACCAAGCTTTGTATTTCTCCACTTTACCTTGTGCATTAAACTTCTTCTTAAACAACCATTTTCTACCAATAGATTTTCTTCTAGCTGGCAACTCAACTATATCCCATGCCTCATTCTTATCCAAGGAATCCATTTCTTCAGCCATGGCCTTCTTCCAGAGTTTAATACCCTCTGAATTCACTGCTTCCCTGACAGTTTTGGGATCATCATCAGTAATAGATAAAGAAAAATTGGAACGAAAATTAGGTGGACTTTACTTTTCTGGTTGCCTTTTATCTCTCACTGATCTCCTCATTACTGGGGTATGAGGTTCTTCTTCTTCTTCTTCTTCTTCTTCTTCTTCTTCCTCTTCTTCAGATCATTCAGATTTTGCATCATCCAACTCAAGATCTATTTTCTCAAGTTCATCTTGCGTTGGTAGGAATTCCTGTTTGGACACATATTTTACCTCTCTGAAAACAACATCTCGACTGTAAACATTTTTCTTAGTTTCTGGGTTCCAAAGCTTATAACCTTTCACACCATCTTTATAACCAATAAAGATACACTTTTCAGCCATTTTATCCAGCTTACTTATATTTTCCTTTGGAACATGTACATAAGCATCACAACCAAACACTCTAAGATGTTGAAGAGAGGGTTTCTTTGTAGACCATATCTCGTGTGGAGTTTTATCATCCAACGCTGATGAAGGTGATTGATTGACCAGGTAACATGTTGTACCCACTGCCTCTGCCCATAATTCTTGTCCTAACCTGGCACCACTGAGCATGCTCCTTGATTTTTCCATCAGTGTCCTATTCATTCTTTCTACAACTCCATTATGCTGAGGAGTGTATGGAGTAGTCTTGTGCCTTGCTATACCACACTTCTTACAGAATTCTTTGAATTCATTTCCATAGAATTCTCCACCATTATCTGTTCTCAATACCTTTATTTTCTTCTCTGTCTGRTTTTCTACCAAATCCTTAAACTCTTTAAATTTATTAAATACCTCAGATTTCTTTCTAAGAAAATAAATCCATGTGTTCCTTKAAAAATAATCTATGGATGAAACATAATACACAGATTTACCTAGGGATGGAACAAGAATAGGTCCAAACACATCACTGTGTATCAACACTAAGATCCCCTTTGCTCTTGTAGCACCAAATGGGAATCTTACTCGATTTTGTTTACCATATATGCAATGTTCACAGAAATCAAAATCCAGAGTGCAATTAGACATACCTTCAACCATGACTTTACCATGTAGTGTTCGAAGGCCCTTTTCTCCAATATGCCCCATTCTTTGATGCCACAACATGGAATTCTTTTCAGGGACGATATTGGTCTTGTCTTCTTTATTTGTCTGCTAGAGGAAAACATAATTGTTACACCCATTGGTATAAGTTCTTCCCAGCAACTTGTATAGAGTTCCACACCGAACTCCCCTCATCAACACCATTTCTCCTCATACCATCTTGCAAGTGTTATTTCCAAATATAGTATCCACTCCTACATCATCCAACTTGCTTATAGATATTAGGCTCTTGGCAAGTTTTGGAATGTGCATAACCCCAGGGAGTGTTCTAATCCTTCCATATTTTAGAAACAACTTAACCCTTCCACATCCCATGATTTTTGTTGTCGCATCATCTCCTAGGAATACATCACCACCATCATATTTTTCATATTCAGAGAACCACTCCCTGTGAGGAGTCATATGGTATGACGCACCTGAGTCGATCAACCATACATCATGGTTTGCATGTGTACTTGTAGATGCCAGGTAAACATCACCTCCTTCTTCAGTGGAGGTTTTCACCTCTGTGGAAGAGGTACTATCAGATCCCTTTGGTTTTTCAACCTTCTTAGACTTGCAATCTTTCTTGTAATGCCCTGTTTTACCACACTTCCAACATTTCCTCAACAAGGATGATTTTAAGGATGGAAATTTATTTTAAAATGTAGAAACCTTGGCGAATATTACAAATCCTTCATATGCCAAATATAAATGTTTGGTGATATTTTTGTAAAAATATTCAAATTTCTAAGGATTTTATATAGTTTGTATAATTTTTTGATGATTTTTGAGGTAAAATAATATTATCCTATAGAATTTGGGCGAATCATTTTTAGAATAGCGAATCTTTTTTTGGGAAAAACCATGGAAAATTAACCCATGAGAGAAATTTAGCCCCTAAAATCATCCATGTTCCTGAAAGATTTTCCTGGAGACTTAGATCTACCTATAGATTTAGATCTCCACCCTGAAGGATTACCAGGGTTCCTGTCTTGGGTATGCCCTCTTACAAATAAAGCATCTGTGTTGTGACCATCCATGTTTTTTCACCTCATCTCTTCAGATAACAAGGATGCAACTACATCCTCATACTTCAATGTAGATTGAGTGGTACTACCTATTGCTACAACCAGATTATCCCAAGAGTCTGGCAAAGAACATAACAAAGTAATACACTTATATTCTTCTGCAATCGTAATATTAACAAAGCCAAGTTTGCTTACCAGAGTATTAAAGGCATTTAGATGTTTTATCACAAAATATCCATGTTCCATCCTAAGATGATATAGCTTCTTTCGAATAAATAGCTTGTTTACCAGGGACTTTGATTGATACAAATTCCCCAAATTATCCCATAGTTCCTTGGCTGTAGATTCTCCTGAGACATTCAACAACACTGAATCTGCCAGGCAGAGTCGAATAGTACTCCTTTCTCTTCTATCCAACTTCTCCCAATCTTCTTTCGACATACCAGTAGGTGGTGTACTAGTAGTTTGTGCACTAGTAGGTTGTGTACTAGTCATCTGTGTGTCGATAGGCTGTGTACTAGTCAGCAATGTACCAGGATCCACAACAATCCATTGTTCTTTGTCTACAAGAAGGTCCTCCATCTTCAGCTTCCATAGCTCAAAGTTTTTACCGTTGATATTCTCTATATTGATTCTAGAAGAACTCTTTGTTCCTCTTTCTGCACTCAAATCATCACTGCAAAAGCTCCCACTAAACCCAGGTTTATCAAAAACCCAAGATAAACTTGATCTATCAATACTGAGCCAAACCCTCAATAACAAAGGCATCCCTCTGAAGCCAAAAACGAGCTCTGATACCACATGTAAGTTTTAAACCTGTGAAGTAAAGAAATGCATACAAATTCTTAAGAAAAACAAAATTTAATCAATGGCTCATTCACATAGTATACAGAGATTTATACAGGAAACCCTCAACTGGGAAAACCTTTCTTATATTCATTATATCAAATTTCACCATTCACTATACAATATATATAGTATTTTTAGGTATTCCATAGATACCAAAACACTAATCCCTAAAACCGAGATTATTTTTAGTAAACCACTAAAAATAGAAAAATCCACTAAAAATAACAAAAACCGCCCAAAAATATTTTGGGGGCACTGCCCCGAGCTACGCCCAGTGCTGAACGTTGCATGTAACCAGGGGGGGCATACCTTCCCTCCCTGGGACCCCCTAGGAAAGTGCCCAATGCACACAACACAAACAGAGCACTACTACGAGGGATCGTCAGACATAGTTGTCATATCTAATGCACCCGCACACACACATGCAAAGAATATAACACATACCCAACACTAATTGTATATGTATCCCACTTGGTGGCTAAATATCCCCTTTGAAGGATGCATGTAATGGTTTAATACACCATTTTATCCCATGAGCCCTCAAATATTCATTTAGTTGATATGTCTCTTCTTTTCACTACTTTACCATGGTCAAGACACCAAGATCCATTCTTGGTATGAAAAAACTATTGTAGAAACCCATATCCCATTTTGAGATCAAATATCCTTTTTAGAGGTCCTATGTGGTGATTTGAGTCCATGTTCATGCACAATATCCTTAAAATATTTATATATGACTTGAGTCCCTTTATTTTCCCTCCTTGTCATGGTTATGACCCCTATACCTATCCTTGGTGCATGAAACCACCTAACATCACACATATCCCAATTGGAGGCCAAATATCCCCTTGAAAGAAACTTTGCAGTGGTTCAAGGACATGTGCATGGTTCATGAGCATTAAAAGTTTCATTTAGATCTTAAGACCCTTTATTTTCTCGCATGACCATGGTCACAGTCTCCAAATCCATCCAATGCATCCAATTTTTTCTAATATTTCCCAAATCTCATTCATATGTTAAATATTATAATCCCTAAAATACTAATTTAGATCATACAACCCTTGTTTTCCTTCATTGACCATGGTCAAAGCCTTGAGACCCATGCTTAGGATGCAAATTCTCATAATGATGCCTATATCCCACCAAGAGGCCAATGCTTTGAGTTTGTATGGTGGTTTGAGTCCTTTTTCATGGACTAGAGCCCTAGAAGCTTCATTTACATCCAAATCTATGAGATCCATATCTTTTATGTAAATCCTCCTAAAAGTACCAATATCGTGCTCAAGGACAAACTTAATTTCTAAATGTTTTTTTTTAGTTGTTTGAAGAATATTCCATGTCCTATAAGACTATTTACACTCATTTATGGATTAAGGACCTTATTTTCATCCCGTAATCATGGTCAGGGCTTGAAGACCCATCTCGTCTACACAAAAAATCCTAATGGAAACCCTTTATCATTCATATGAAAAATATCTCCTTTAAAGGGATGATGTTGTAGTTAAAGGCCTTGATCATAATTTATGGATTAACGACCCTATTTTCCTCACCTAATCATGGTCAAGACCCCAACATAAATCCATACTACACAAAAAATCTTAATAGAAACTTCATCCAACCTGTATGCAAAAGATCCACTTTAAATGTCTCATGTTGTAGTTCATGGCTTTAGTCATGGCCTATTAACCCAATAATATTTTTTCAAGGCCTAATTCCTTGGATTTATCCCCTAACCATGGTTAAATCCTTCATATCCATCTTTGATACACAAAATATTATAAAAATACCAATATCTCACTCAAAGGTTCATGATTCCCTATAGACAACATGTTATGTTGTTTAGGGCATTGATTGTTTCCCTTAATCCCTAAAG
>JASDQU010011441.1:0-23251 GCA_032191745.1 Picea mariana | reverse complement strand
ACCATGGATAATTACTTAATGCACATGTCCCTAGTGCAAAATATTTCATAATGGTACACATATTCAACTTGGAGGCCAAATATTTCCTCTAAAGGGATTATGTTGAAGGTGATGTTCATGGATATTGAGCCTTACAAATCCATTTATGGAATAAGGCCCTTATTGTCCTCCCTTTTTTATGTTAAAGTCCTTGAGAACCATTCCTACTATGAAAAAACTCATTATTATACCCATATCCTACTTATATGACAAAGATTCACTTTAAAGGAACTATGTTGTAGTTTGAGGCCTTGATCATGGCCTATTAGATCAAGAATATTAACTTAGGTCCTAATTTCCTCGACTTCTGACTCAACCATGGTCAAGGCTCTAGTACACATCCCTAATGAATAAAACCTTCTAATGGCATCCACATACCACTCTAATAATAATGATATATTATATAGGGCATGTTTTGTGGTTTGTGGGCTTGTCCATGGCCCTTGTAGGTCCCCAAAAGATTCATTTAGAGCCTAAGGGATTTATTGTCCTATCATGCACATTATCAAGGAATTGATACCCATCCCCATTATCCAAGGAATTATAGTAGAAACGATGTTCCACTTGGAGGATATGGTAATATTAATATTAAAATGGTAATATTAATATTGAAATTGTAGCCTAATTTTTTTTTTTTTTAAATAAATATTGTTCGTTGCAATTGCGATGACAACTTAATTTGTCATGACAATTTTGAAATATGACCAACAAAAAGTTTTCGTCACAATTGCGATGAAAACTTAACTTGCTGCGACAATTTTTCTATATGACCAATGAAAAGTTGTCATCGCAATTGCGACAACAACTCAACTTGCTGCAACAATTTTGCTATATGGCCAAAGAAAAGTTGTCGTTGCAAGTGTGACGACAACTTAACTTGTTGTGACACTTTTGTAATATGACCAATGAAAAGTTGTCGTCGCAATTGCGACAACAACTTAACTTGCTGCGACAATTTTTCTATATGGCCAATGAAAATTTGTTGTCTCAATTGCAACGACAACTCAACCTACTGCAACAATTTAGCTACAGAAACAATGAAAGTTTCCATCGCAAAGGTCGTGGCAATTGAGACAAAAATTTGGTTTCACATTGTTTGCCTTTATTGTCGTATTGGAGATGATATTTATTTTTTTGTCGTAATTGTCAGAAGTTCCCTAGGGTCGTCACTCTTGCGATGTTAATTCAATTTCATCAAAATTGCCACGTGCCATAAAACAACATTTCATAGACTAAATATTTGTTGCAATATCAATGACATAACGTCGCAAGAGCATCGAAATTGTTGTCGCAAAATGACCCAAATTTTCTAGTGAAAGGTTTGCAAATGGATGTCTTGAGCTACAAATATGATAATGAAAGGCTTATTAAATCCAAGGAACAACATGAAGATTCCAACATCAAGTTAATGCGGATATTGGACATAATATAGAGAAGAATATGGATAAGGATACTAAGTCAAGAAGATCAAGGAGCCATAAGTCTCATGATAAGAGGGGAATAACAAGAAGTGTTGACAGGAATCACCATCACTCTCCAAGGAATTCAACTAAGAGAGCACACAACAATGCGAGTCCATCCCCTATCAAGAAGCAAAAGAATAAGTATGGGGTGGATGAACTTCAGGGGGAAATGAAAAAAATCAAGCCTCCTACTTTTGATGGTGAACAAAAGAAGGATGAGGATGTAGAGACATGGATGCTAAACATGAGGAAGTATTTTTAGTTGCATAATTACTCATCACAGATAGAAGGTAGAATTTCTATTTATCATCTCAAGGGAAAAAAATCAATGTGGTGGGACCAATTTGTGCAGGTACAACACATTGATGAGAAGAAAGTTACCTGGAGGGAATTTAGGAGGTATTGTCCAACGAAATACTTAACTAAGATATACTATGATAAGAAAATGAAGGAATTCTTTGAATTCAATCTTAGGGGTATGACCATAGACGAATATGAAAGGAGGTTTTTAGAGCTGTTGAAATATGTTTCCTTCATCAAGGATGATAAAGTTAAGATTCAAAGATATTTGAGTGGGATTCCATCATTTATTAGTGATAGTATACAATACTATGATCCCAAAATATTTGAGGAAACCATAAGAAGGCTAAGTGTCTTTATGATCAACATAAAGGGAAAGCAACTTACCAAAAATATTGGGAAGACAAGAAGAAGACACCATTTTTTAGAAATATCTATTAGGAACAACGAACTTATAAATAATCCATAATGATAGAGACACTGGGACAAAAACCAAGGAAAACACATATTCAATGTTGGGGTTGTAAGGGAGATCATATGTACAGATATTTCCCTCACAGAAGTGAAAGAGTGGGGGATTTTTAGAATGTAAAACAAGATGAAACAGTGGAGGACATGGGAAGAAATGTACCTAAGATCTATGCATCCTTGGACAACAAGAAATATGAGTTTCATTCACATATGATTGAAGTGGAAGGTAATATCAATAACCATCCCATTGGTATTTTAATTGATTTAGGATCTAGTCATAGTTATCTAGATTCTTAGCTAGTGGAGAGATTTCAATTGCCAAGAAGTAAGCTTGGAAAACCTTGGATGGTGTAGATAGCTAGGGGAGATAAAAGAAAAATTAATGAGATGGTTAAGGCATGTCCACTGAACATGAATGGAATGAACACCAACAATGTTTTTAACATCATACCTTTAGGTTCCTATGACTTCCTAATTGGTTTGGATTGGTTGGACCAATATCATGCTATCCTAGAATGTTATAATAAGGAATTTACTTGATTGGATGAGGAAGGAAACTTAAGGAAAGTACAAGGAATTCCCAAGGTAGTAATAGCCAGAGAATTTTTATCCTTGCGGCTGAAGAAAAGTTACAGAAAAGAGTGTCAAATATTTATAGCACATATGTAAGAGACACCTAAAGATAAGGTGCCAAATATAGAAGACTACGCAATCCTAAAAGAGTTTGAAGATGTATTTAAATAAATACCAAGATTTCTACCCAAAAGAGATATTGACTTCTCAATCAATCTAGTGTTGGGAGAAGCTCTAGTATCTAAGACCCCTTACAGGATGAGTACACCATAACTGAAGGAATTGCAAATGAAACTTGAAGCGCTTCTGAAGAAGGGGTATATACACCCAAGTGTGTCATCTTGGGGTGCCCTAGTATTATTTGTGAATAAAAAGGATGGAACATTGAGACTTTGCACAAATTTCAAGAAGTTGAACAAGATAACTGTGAAGAACAAGTATCTTTTTCCAAGGATAGATGACCTTTTTGATTGATTGAAAGATGAAAAAATATTCTCCAAGATTGATCTCAATTCATACTATGACCAGGTAAGAATTAAAGAAGAATACATCAACAAGAATGCCTTCAGAACAAGGTATGGCCATTATGAATTCACAATGGTTCCATTTGGGTTGACGAATGCACTGGTTGTCTTTATGTGTCTCATAAATGGTATATTAAATAATTGCATGGATAAGTTTATCATTGTCTTCTTTGATGATATTTTGATGTATTTTGAGTCTAAACAAGAGCATGAGAAACACTTGAGAATGGTGTTACATGTATTAAGGGATCATCAGTTGTATGCCAAATTGAGCAAGTGTTCATTTTACCAGAAGAAAATTCATTATTTGGGTCATATAATTTCAAAGGAAGTAATATCAATAGATCCAGAAAAGATAAATTCCATTGAAGGATGGAAACACCAAGGAATGTATCAGAGGTGATATCATTCATGGGCCTTACAGGTTACTATAGGCTATTTATTGAAGGATTCTTAATGATTGCACATCCAATTACTTCCTTACATAATAAAGGTGTGAAGTTTGAGTGGAAATTGGATTGTGAAAGGCATTTCCAACACTTGAAGAATTTATTTATTACCAAGTGCTCCAATACTAAGGATTTGTGATCCAAATGAATATTTCATTATATGCATTGATGCTATAAAGAAGGACTTGGTGGATTCCTTAGTCAGAATGGGTACGGGATGTGCTATGAATCAAGGAAGTTGAAGGAGCATGAAAGGCACTATGCTACTCATGATTTGGAGTTGGCAGCAATAATGCATGCCTTGAATATGTGGAGACACTACCTCATGGGAAAATGATTTGAGTTGAGGAGAAACCATTTTGTTCTGAAATACTTGTTTGGACAACCAACTCTAAATGTCAGGAAGAGCAGGTGGTTAGGTTTCCTTAGTGAATATGATTTTGATATAAAGCATATCAAGGGTAAAGAGAACAACGTGGTTTATGAACTCAACATGAGGGTACGTGAGATGCATGACACAACCATTGTCATGTACCAATCATATTTGAAAGATACAATTCTATAAGCTACAAAATCAGATCAGAAATACAAGGAGGTAAAGGAAAAACTTCAACAAGGTAATTTACAACAAAAATTTGAAGACTATAAGATGGAAAATGATAAAATTCTCATGTACAAGGGAATAATTTATGTTCCAAATTCTCAGGGATTAAAGAATTTGATATTGGGAGAAATGCATAATGTGACTTATGATGGACACCCGGGTTATCAGAAAACTATTGCAGCTGTCAAGGGTCAATATTATTGTTCAAGAATGAAGAAAGAAGTTGTTGATTTTATTTCCATATGTTTATCATGCCAGAAGGTCAAAGATGAACATAGACACCCTATGAAATCCCCACTATAATCCCTAGTTTAATTCATGATTATGTAGATATAATGTGTGGCTATGGCCAAAGCGATGTAATATGTAAATTGAATTTCTTTGTTTTATTAATAAAATGTGATCCCGTATACTAAGGGGACATGGACAAGAGATGGGAGATGAATTACTCCACAAAATAGGGGAGTGTCTAGGATAATGGCCAATAGGGGACCAAGGGGGGAAAACCCATGTATATTAATTTAACCTATTTTCCTAAAATTTATATTTGTATATGAAACTTACTATTTATGATTGAGTGTTCCCAAAGCCAATCATTGAATACATGTAAGAGGGTGGGTGTGAGTGGTCACATCCCAAAGTTATTGGGAACATGGGGTTTGAGTACAAAAAACTTGGGGAAGAGTGTGAGTCAAGAAAATAAAGCCAAAGGGAGGAAATTTGTATGGGTTGGGACAACATTTTTTAGTTAGTCAAGTTTGTGCATGGGAAGCAGAGAGCAAGAAACAAAGTTGGAAGATGATTCAACCATGGAGGGGGAATTCTAGAGAATTGTGGATTTTAATTGGAGTGAATTGGATACGGAAATATGAAGATCCAGGTTTTCATGCCTAAAGAGTGATCTCCTATGTGAGTTGCACTAAAACAACAAGTGTTTGTGGTTGGTTTGCTGATAGTTTTCCTAGCAACAATTTCCAATGAGTTCCCAGTGAAGAGATTCCTAGCTACTTGTGCCAAAGACACCCTGATAAATGAATGGGACACTTGAGGGATTGAGATTAGTGAAGGGGTGCATTCCTTGGGTTGGACGGGTCAAGAGGAAGAGAGCTAGTGGAAAATTAGGATAGTTGTAGGAGAATATCAGTTGGTTTGAGAGTTTTAAGAGTTGTGAGTGGACTGTGAGAGACCACCCTCTTTTTTGGATTTCTAGCCTCAGATTAGGGGTGACTAGCTGTTGATATTTGGAAAATTCAGCATATGGTTGGGTGGAACGTTCATCCCAAGAATATGATTGCACAACTATTGTGAAAAGATAAGTGTTTTATCTTGTTGTTGTGTTAAATTATGTCTTAAATTTTTGTGCGTAAAATCTGTTTATTTAGAAGTGATTTATATGTTGTTGTAATGAGTTGTGCCACTTCATTTCATGTTGATTATTATCATGTGGTAGATGCATATATTTTATGGCCGTAGACAATAGATAAATCTATTTTAATTTGTAGTTGTAAGCTACAAGAAATCAGATAACTATAAATGAGTTAATTTATTTGGCTATAAATTTATTTTTTATGTCTAATTTTCACTGTAATATCCCTTGGTTGGGTTGGGGGATGTAACATTATGGTATCAAATATTCTAGTTCAAACACCAGGATTGTATGGGCTTGAACCAAAGCAAATTGGTGAAATTCGTTGTTGTAGATTTTGTCTGTGACCAATTCGGGGGAAAACAAAGATTTTAGAGAGAAATACCCAATTTTGTGAGTGAAATTAAATTTTTAATGGCCTCCTGTAGAGTTACAAACAACTTGGTGGATCGACGACCGATATCTCTTTTCTTCTCGACATCTACGACTGGGTTACATCATGATAAATMCAAAAATTCATAAGGATCCGACCATTTGAAAGGTTGATGGGATCAATGGCTCAGATTATATCCAGGGTTGTGACAKGGATCATATGAATGATCCAAATCAATCAGAGAAAATTCAAAACTTTTCTAAGTTTGAATTTTGACAATAGAATCCATCGATGACCGATGGTCAGATTAGCAAGTTTGGCGAAGTGTTGAAAATTTGCCAAGAKAAATCATCAATGGTTGATGTGCTAGTTGTCGAGCGTTGACCGATTCAGTGAAGTCTCCCAAACAAGAAACAMAATTTGTCGATGGTTGATGCACTGATAGTTCAACGTAGGCCAAATTTAGTGAGGTTTTTGGGTTTTTCATGAGAATTGGCCTATGTACAATGGGGGGAAATAAGATGATGAAATCATAATCCATGTTTCATGCCACATCAACATCCATGTGCCATTCCATTTCAATTAATTGATACCTTAGGATGATGTTTCATGACATGTCAATATCCATGTGTCATGCCACATCAACAACTGCCATGTCAACCAACAAAAGTGGTCGATGGTCGATGGTCAAATCGATCGATTTGGGAAAGTGTTCGGCAATCATCAGGGATCGTTGATCATCGATGGGATAGTGGTTGGTCATCGATAGATTCAAAAGATATTTTTTCATTCACCCACAAATATCGTCAACGACCGATTTAAGAGTTGTTTGAAAATTGGGTGTCAGGGAAATGGAGTGACGATGGTTGGTTGGATCAGTAGCTTTGGAAAAAAAATTTGCGCATCCAAAGGATGATACCAATCACCAATGTATGACAAGGTCAGATCAATGGTTGATGTGCATCATGATTTGAGATCAATAGGTAAGATTTAAAGGGTTGTCAACATAGTAAAACAATCAAATTTCTGCAAACGTTTGTGGTTTTTGAAATTCATTAACTTGCGGGGCATTTTTTAGGGCATTTTTTAGGCCCTAAACGACATTTTTAGCTGTCAAAACACATGAGAACAGATTGTAGTGTACCAAGGTATACTTTGTCTCTACAACGCAAATAGAATAACTTGAAGAGAGATATACAACGAGTTAAACAATTTACAAAGCATAGCTTGTATGAGAAAGTTACAACCAAAACAATGAGGGTAAAATTTTGGCATTGATATTACTTCCAAGGGGCATAAATCTATGCTTAGAAGTCCATTTTGGGCACAGGAGTAGTTGATGGAAATATTATGACCCATAAAAGATAGTGATGGAGTCTGATTTTTGTTATGGGTACCTGAAAATGTGCAAGAAGAGAAATTAGACACATGTAGCATACATGAGTAAAATGAGTAAAACAACCTAAACTTCTCCAGACCATAACTTTGAGCTCGGAGCTCGTATTTGAGAAAAAAAATAGTTGTTTGAAAGGTCTTGATGAGTAGAAGATATTTTCAACCCATAATTTTGATTTGGGAAATTAAATTTCTTAGAAATTAATAAATAGATTTATGTAGTAGTAAACAAAAGTGGAATTACAACATGTAGTTGTTGTAACTTTTCACTTAGAATTCATATTGAAGCATAAGTACAGTCGTTGGGTAGATGTTTCAGGGAGGAATGCATCAAGAAAATCAAAATTTGAATTGGTGAAATGTGTCCTTCATAAATTGATGAAGAAATAACCTATATTTTGTATGCTGAAATGTTTTATGCTATGCATATTTCTAACAGTAATTATTATATGCACATTTCTTGTAGAATTATAAGTAGATAAAGACACTTTAGTTCTTATATGAGGACTAGAGTGATGGAATATTCTCAAGGATCTTACAACGATGAGGAAGAGATCATAGGTCTACATGTCATCATGGGGAATGTTGAGACAAAGTCAAATGGAATAAGAGATAGGCAAGAGTCTATCACTATGAGAAGCCTACATAAGGAAGTGCAGAGATACAAAGATGATAATGAAAGAATTATGAAGGCTCGAGAAGAGATACTTCAAATATTGAACATGTTTCATAGGAAAGTCAACAAGGATTCTGGCACCAATCAAGAAGCTAGTACTAGACAAGTATCAACATCTATATCCTATAAAAAATGGACGATCATGGAAATGATAGGAAGAAAAGAAGCATGAGTAGGTGCCATCATTATCCAAGGAATTCCACTAGAAGAATTGATGTGAGTTCAATACCAAGAAGCATCCCAAGTGTGTCTCTTGTTCAAAGGAAAAGAACAAATCTCGAGGCATAAATCTCGCAAGGTGAACTCGATAAAATCAAGCCACCTACTTTCAATGGTGAACATAGGAAAAGAGAAGACACAAAGGCATGGCTATTGGAAATGAAGAAATATTTCTAGTTACATGATTACCCATCCTAGGTAGAAGCTATAATTTTCACCTACCACTTGCAAGGAAAGGAAACCATGTGGTGGGATCAACTTAAGCAAGACAAGAAACTCGATGAGAAAAGGATCTCATGAAGGCATTCCAAAGGATATTTCCAAGAGAAATATTTTTCTGAGCATTACTATGAGAGAAAGATGAAATATTTCTTTGAACTTAAGTTTGGAATCATGAAAATGGAGGAATATGAGAAGAAGTTATTTGAATTGTTGAAGTATGTTGACTCCATCCAGGATGAGAAGGTTAAAATCCAAAGGTTTCTAAGTGGGTTACCCTCCTTCTGCAGTGACAAGATTCAATATGATAACCCCAAGACCCTGGAAGAAACCATAAGGAGAGAAAGGCACCTTTATGAGAAAATAAAAAGAAGGTCAGTGTTCTAAAAGGCTTGGAATAACAAGATGAAAGGGAAAAAGGATCAAAGTGTTAAAATTTTGGCATGATAATTTAACCATAGACAATTTCACATCGTTGTCACCCAACTGTAGGAATTCACATATTCCACTCCTGAGCACACTAACCTTTACTTAGAATAATTCTAGAAAGCCTACTCCAAAACCAACAGATAAACCCTAGCTGCTAACTGTAGAAACAACTCAAGACAAGTAGAGCACTCCTTATCCAAGGGTAGTGTACAAGAGAGAGAGTCTCCATACCATACACAATTATAGTAGTTGCAGCTGCACTATTCTCTCAGACTTGCGCCATACTTAGAAATAATATCACCAAGAAAATCACCAAGAATATCACTTGATAGCACTAGAGAGAGACCAAGACCAAGAGATGACCATACACCCTTATTCCTCCTTGCAACCGCAGTTGCAACTGCAAATGAATCTCTCCACAAGACTTGCACTCTAATTGGGTATATAAATGAGAGAAAACATTCTCTATTTATATTAATATGTCCAATGATTTTTCTGGCTGGTTTGACCTGAATTTTTGGTAATTATATTTTATGTTTATCTTTTTCCTTGTGGAGTCGACTTGTCTTTCTAGAAGACAATATTCTAATAGTATTTATTCTTCTAGGTTGACCTATCTTCTAGGTTTTCCAAACATCTTTTTAATGGTTCACTTGCTTATGTAATATTCTATTCTAAGTCATAGGTTACACGTGGAGGTTAATACCTCCCATAGCTACCAAAACATCAACACTCCCTCTTATATATGGAGGTATTAACTAAGATGTTATTCATGTAGTGGTCTCAAACACATCCATCCATATCACATGGCATGGGAAACAATCACATGGTCTTGCAGACTAGTCTATAGGTAGCATCACCATAGCCACATAGGCTACCATATGATCAAACAGATCATGTAATAAGTATCACCATCATAGTCTTGCATTAGCCATATAGCTATCAAACACCTCCAACACTATTGGTTGGCCCTACAGCTAGTAACCTCTGATATATTGATAGACACTCTAACTGGGAATCATTTTCGACACTACAGGTCAACATCTAGTTCATACAGAACTAGTAATGTGTCAACTCACACAGAATCTGACTCAATAATTTAACACTCCCACTTAACGAGGAAGGTAATCCTCTTCTTCACTCCTCGGCCATTGTCTTGTTTAATTACATACATCATAAGACGTTATTCACTTTCACTGGAGTAGCGTACTAGCCTTTGTTGGAGTAGTATACCAACCTACGCTAGGGTAACATATCAGCCTACGTTGGAGTAGCATACCAACATGTGTCGAGGTAACATACTAGCCTGCGTTGGAGTAACATACCAACCTACACTAGGGTAACATACCAGCCTGCATTGGAGGAGAATACCAACCTGTGATGGGGTAACATACCAGCCTACATTGGAGTAGCATACCAAAATGTGCTGGGGTAACATACCAAACTACGTTAGAGTAGCATACCAACCTACGCTAGGGTAACATATCATCTTATGTTGGAGTAGCATACCAACATACGCTGGGGTAACATACTAGCCTATGTTGCAGTAGCATACAAACCTGTGTTGGGGTAGTTCCCACTACTGGGGATCACATCACTTCTTGCTACTGGGGAATACATGAATTCTCACTATTGGATAAAAACATTTGGACCACTCCAAGCTTTTCCCTGAGAGAGGCTTGGTCAACTTATCTACTACCTGTTCGTTGGTAGCAATATACTTGAGAAAGTGTATCATCATAGTATTCTCCCTCTTGTTGGGAGAATCGTCTGGACATAAATCAGGATGTGCACATATCTAGGCTATTTATCTACAACATGTTTGATCTTGTAGATCAACTTGGAAGTCACCACTGACTTTCCTTCTGATCTCAGAACCAAGGAAAAGATATATATCCAGTCCTTCTGACTGGCTTCCTCCTCGGTCATTGTAGAAAATTCTACTAAATAAAGGGAATATTCCCATAAGATCTCGTACCTCCTTGAGGCCTTTGAAGCTTCGATATATCCTTCTCAACCCATGGCATCTATCTATCAGTCCTGGAAGATGTCTCTCTCTTTCATATGAATCTGAAACTCTCTGAGTCTCCATTCTCCCTTTGAACCTTGATCCCTCTAATTCAGTATAATCTTTAGAGCCATATTCTCCCTCTATGTGTGATGATTTCCTCTTAAATTCTCCTATGAATGGTTTTGAGGAGGCTTCTCCTCCCTACTATATCGTGAGGGATGAATCCCTCTGAAATCTAGCTTTTTCTGAGATAGTACTCAATTGGGTCGCCTACCTCACCATCGATGGAGCCATCTACTCCTCATGATATATCTCATCAATGTTTCATCTTGCAAAGTTGCATGGGATCACATTGGTCTCTTCTTGGTTACTGCAATGATTCTGGGTAGGCCCTTCTGCCTCTACTAACTTTTCTTGATCTGAGGAGTGATCAACTATACTACAGGTATTTTTTCAGTTATCCTTGGAGCCTTCTGCTCCTTGCAATCAATATCCATATGATATAATTAGTATCCCACAAAAGTCCCCTTCTTTGTCTTATTCTTATTCGGTACATGGATGTATACGATTGTGTATACAAATTCTTATCTGGATAGTATGGTCCATGTCTCAAACTAGAGACCATATAATATTTTTCCTCCTGCAACTGTCACTATATCTCCCCTCGGATTTATCACCCGTGACCTGCTCGGAACAAGGAAAAAATTGGGAAAATAGTAGAAAAGAATAATACTCTTATAATAAAAACAAGAATGAGAACAATAATCACAATAGATCCTTCTCAGATCTATTTCTTGTGACCTTCCTAGAACAAGAGATAAAATAAAAAGTAGAATAATAATAAATAGGAACAACTCTCTTCTATAGTTGTGATCAATCATTCCTCCATGATAACTTCCATGGAATTTATAAAATAACCTGCCCGAGACAAGAGAAACAAGAGAAAAAAGTATAATATCATTTTCATAAGAGCATATCTATGTCAACAAGAATAAAATACAATATCATGGTAATCATCATATTGTTACCAAGGTGACCTTCCTGGAAGAAAAACAGGAAGTGTCTCCTAAAGGAGATGTTAGTTAATCTTGCGACCAAGTACAATAAGAATTTATATCAATAGTACTCACATGATTCTAAGTATTCATTGTATCTAGCAGTGATAGAACATTTCAAGGATTGTTTTCACAACTAGTAATGTAGAAATTATCAGACTTGATATGCGCAAATAGGAAACTTGTTAATTTAATCAATCAAACTTGGAACCTGAAGTCTTATATTGAAGAATGAGTGTTGTGATTTTCTTCTGAGTGTCCTTCACTCAAGATCACAAGTTTTCTCTTCAACTTGCCCCCTATACTTAAGACAATATGCTTTCTTGGCAAAAATCCGAGTTAGAGAATATAATGAAAATAAACTCTAAAAATATCAACCTTAATCAATCTAATACTTTGACTAGAGTCAGCTTATAAATTTAACTTTGAACAAAGGTTACTATGATAATCATAACTTCAATATATCAAAATACATCTATATGTTCATAAGATTACAATAATGCCATAACAACTAGAGACATATGAAAAAAATCAAACCTGGAGTGCATTTTTCCTTTGAATGTGTTGGATATGAGATCCCTCTAGATCTACGATTTTAAGAGATCCATTCTCTTGCAATCACACTCAAAATAGTGATAAAATTTAAATATATATAAGTACATACCTTTGGAAGCATCGACGGGAAGTGGCATCATCCATCAACGGAGACAAGCAATGACGAACCTTAAAAAATCAAAGGTGATCCAACTTGTAATCTAAAGATAGATGGAGATGTGCTAGGGTAAGGGGACCGAGGAAAACTATAAATTAGTCCCAACACTTCACAGAAACTTTCAATGAAACTGGTGTTGGCAGTGCAATTGGTGTTGCAAATGGAACTGCAATTGGTACTGTAACTAGCACTGCAAATAGTGTTGCAACTGGTACTGCAATTGGTTTTTCAACTGGCATGAAGTAGCTGATAGGAAGGAACTAGAACGAAGGAGCTGGCACAAAGGAACTGGCACTACAACTGCAACTAATACTACAGAGCTAGGGTTTTATGAGGAAACCCTAATTTCTCAACTTTATAAATTTACAGATTTGATCTAGGGAAGATATGAACCCTACTTAGGTGACCTTCTTATTGAGTTCAGTATGTACTAAGTGATATTTACAATGGGGGAAACTAAGGATATTCCTTCTAGCGGTTAGACTGTTATGAAGGAAACCATCTATGATACCATGTTAAAATTTTGGTATGCTCGTTTAACCATAGAAAATGCCACATCCTTGTCACCCAACCATAGGAATTCACATATGCCACCCTTCAGCACACTAACCTTTACTTAGAATAATTCCAGCAAGACTACTCCAGAACCAACAGATAAACACTAGCTGCTAACTGCACCAACAACTCAAGACAAGTAGAGCGCTCCTTCTGCAAGGGAAGAACAAAAGAGAGAGAGAGAGAGAGACTCCATACCATACACAACTAGAGAAACTACAACTGCACTACTCTCTCAGACTTGCACCATACTTATAAATCATATCACCAAGAGTATCACAAAGAGAATCACCAAGAATATTACTTGATAGTGCTATAGACAGACCAAGACCAAGAGATGACCATAAACTCTTATTCCTCCTTACAACTGTAGTTGTAGCTGCAATTGCAGCTCTCCGCAAGACTTACACTCTGAGTGGGTATATAAATGAGCTAAAACATCCTCTATTTATATTAATATGTCTAGTGACATTTCTGGTTGGGCCAACCTGACTTTCTAGTAATTATATTTTTTGTTTATCTTTTTCCTTGTGGAGCCAACTTGTCTTTCTAGAATATAATATTCTAATATTATTTATTTTACTAGGCTGACATGTCTTCTAGGGTTTCCACGCATCTATTTAATGGTTCACTTGCTTCTAGAATATTATATTCTAAGTCATAGGTTACACATGGAATTTAATACCTCCCATAACTACCAAAACATCAACACAAATGAATAAAGGTTTTAATAAACATTTTTTTAGAAATAACCCCCAAGCAAATCAACAAGGCTAGGAAACCCAAAATGAGCAAAAGAATGTAGATTCATTTGGGAAAATTCCAAGGAAGCATCCTATTCAATGTTGGGGATATGAGGGAAATCACTTATATAGGGACTTCCCTCACAAAGGACAAAGAATGAGGATTGTCCACAACATTTAGGGGGATGAAACAATGAAAGACATGGGAGGAAGCATGCAAAGGATTTATGCAGCCTTGGATAACAAGCAAGTTGAATATCAATACCACATGATTGAAGTGGAAGGTAAGATTGAAAACCAACCCATAACAATTTTGATTTATTCTATAGCTATCCATAGTTACATAAATGCTAACATTGTTGAAATATTTAACTTGCAAAACTAAGCGTAAGAAATATTGGTTAGTTCAGTTAGCCATGGGGGGTTAAGAGAAAAATCAATGAGTTAGTTAAAGGTTTTCAAATAGACCTAAATGAACTCAACACAAAGGTATATGTAAACATCATACCATTGGGTTCATATGACTATGTATTTGGCATATATTGGTTGGAAAAACATCATGTTGTCCTAGATTGTTACAACAAGACAATCACATGTCTTGATGAGGAAGGGAAACAAGGAAAAATTCAAGACATTCCAAGAGCTTTAGTTGTTAGAGAGATTTCAGCTATGCAGTTGAAGAAGAGCTTCAGGAAGGGGTGTCAAATGTTTTCATCCCATATGGAGGAGGTATCCAAAGACAAAGTGGAAAGCATTGAAGACAATCCAATATTGAGGTATTTTGAAGATGTTTTTAGAGAAATTCCAAGATCGCCACCAAAGAGAGACATTTATTTCTCTATTGATTTGGTGTTGGGAGCTTCCACGGTGTCTAAGACACCTTACAAAATGGGCACACTAGAACTAAAAGAGTTGCAAATGTAGCCTAGAGAAATTTTAAAGAAGGGGTATATACGCCCAAGTGTGTCACCTTGGGGATCCCCGGTTCGTTTTGTGAAGAAGAAGGATTGAACCTTAAGGCTGTGTAAGCTTAATAGGGTTACCATAAAGAATAAGTATCATTTGCCAAGAATTGATGATTTGTTTGATTAGCTGAAAGGTGCAAGAATATTTTCAAAGATTGACTTAAGATAAATCTATCATCAAGTAAGGATAAATGAAGAAGACATCACCAAGACAACATTCAGAACATGATATGGGCATTATGAATTCATGGTAGTTCCATTTGGGCTATCAAATTCCCCAACAATATTTATGTGTTTGATGAATGGATTGTTCAGGGAGTACCTGAACACGTTTGTAATTGTGTTCCTAGATGATATACTCATCTATTCTAAATCAGAAGAGGGAAATGAGCAGCATTTAAGAATGGTGTTGCAAGTTTTAAGAGAGCACGTATTATATGCTAAGTGAAGTAAGTGCATCTTTTATGAAAAGAAGATTCACCACTTAGGGAATATAATATTAGCATCATGGATAAAAGTTGATCCTAAGAAGATAGAGGTCATTAAAGGATGGCCAATGCCAAAGAATGTAAAAGAGGTCATATCATTCATGGGTATTGCTCGATATTACCAAAGATTCATAAAAACAAATTCAAATATTGCATGTCCAATCAGTTCTTTTCAAAATAAGGGAATGAAATTTGAATGGACTTCCAAGTGTGAAGAGAGTTTTCAATAGTTGAAGGGAATATTGACAAGTGCACCAATATTGAATATTTCATATCCAAATGAATATTTTGTTGTCTGAATCGATGCATGCAAGGGAGGACTCGATGGAGTTCCAAGTCAAAAGGACCATGTGGTATGCTATGAGTCCAAAAAATTAAAAGAGCATGAGAGGAATTATGTTAAATATGACTTGGATTTAGCAGTGATTGTACATGCATTGAAAATGTGGAGGCATTATCTTATGGGTAAGAAATTTGAGCTAAGGATATACCATTGTGGTCTGAAGCATTTGTTTGGACAACCAACATAAAATGTTAGGAAAACTAGATAGTTGGACTTTATGAATGAATATGACTTCAAAATTAAGCATATAAAGGGCAAGAAAAATAAAGTGGTTGATGCACTGAACATGAGATATCATGAAGTGCATATTGCAACCATTAGCATGTACATGACATATCTTAAAGACAAAATTATTGCAGTAACAAATTCAGATCAACACTATGTGAAAATAAAAGAGACATTACATCAAGGTAATTTTCATCATAAATTTAATTATTATGAGTTGAAAGAAGATGAAATTATCATGTACAAGGGTAAAGTGTATGTGTTGAATTCTAGTGAGTTGAAAAATGCATTTTTTTAGGAAATGCACAATGTGCCATATGTCGGGAACCTGGTATATCAGAAAATAATTGCAGCAGTAAGAAGCCAATATTTTTGGCCAAGAATGAAGAACGAAGTGGCTAATTACATAGCCATATGTCTATAATTTCAAAAGGTAAAGACATAACATAGACACCCAATAGGTTTTATGTTAATAACCAAATATCAATATAGCATAGAAAAACCTCAGAATAAGTATTCAACGCCTTGAAAAAGAGAGAATTTCAGATAATAAGCCTCTTCAAGGGGGAAACCTCATTTTACCCCACATAAATGTTCGAGTACAAGATGATTCCAAATGAAAATGTCTCCTTGGTATATATAGGAGACTAGGAGGTATAATTACAACTAATGAAATAAATCCGACATAAATAAAATAACATTACTAATGTAATATGCCCCAATTAAGGGGTAATGAGCCAATATTAGGGCTTAACATGCCCCTCCCCTTGAGAAAAGTGTTGTATGAAACGCTTGAGTAACTCTAGATGCTTCTGTATAAAAGACTCATCTTCCCAAGTGGAATCTCCAGCTGGTAGTTTCCTCCATTTAATGAGATACTTTGAAATGGATCTATTCCTCGGCTGGTGAATTCTTGTGTCAGTGATGGCTTCAGGCTCCAATATGATTTTTCCTTCCTCGTCAAGTTCTCGAAATATAGTTTGAACTGGGATCTTGTCACCTATAACCTTCTTTAAGCATGAAACATGGAAAACTGGGTGTACTCATGAAGATGCAATCAACTCCAATTTGTATGCCATAGCACCAATCTTTTGCAACACCTTATAAGAGCCATAGTACTTTAGTGATAATTTATTATCCTTCTTGTCTTTCTTGAGGGACATTTATTTGTATGGTTGTAGTCTTAAAAACACCCAATCTCCTACCTCAAAACTTCTTTCACTACGATGTTGATCTACTTGTTGTTTCATGCGATTCTGTGCCGTGGTCAGGTTGTCCTTTAAGATTTGGAGAACTTGTTGTTGATGCTCGATGTGATCTTCCGCTGCTTGAACCTTATATTTTTATTTTAGAGAAGAAGTGATGGAAGGAGGGTGGTATCCATAGAGTGCCATAAAGGGTGTCAATTTTGTTGCAGTATGAAAGGAAGTGTTATACCACCATTCTGCCAAGGGTAACCATTTGAACCATTGTGTTTGTTTATCAGAGACAAAGCAATGAAGGTAGCATTCCAGACACTTGTTCACTATATTTCTTTGTCCATCAGATTGAGAATGATAGGATGAGCTATGAGCCAATTGAGTACCCAAACAAGAAAATAATTATGTCCAAAAATGTCCAGTGAAGATGGGATCTCTGTCACTTACAATAATATTTGGGCTACCATGTAGCTTTTGAACTGTCTCCATGAATGCGGTGGCAACTGTACTAGCTTTGAAGGGATGAGAGAGTGCACAAAAGTGTACATACTTGGTCAGCCTATCAAAAATCACCATGATGACACTCTTTCCTTCAGACTTAGGTAACCCTGTGATGAAATCCATGGAAACCTCCTCCCAGTGCTAACTTGGGATGGCTAATGGTTGTAAAAGACCCGGGGTCTTAATTGTTTCCTTCTTATTTTGTTGGCAAACCAAACATTTTGCCACAAACCTTTGAACATCAGTTTTAAGGCCATCCCAAAAAAAATACTTCTTGACTCTATGGTAGGTTTTCAAAAATCCTGAGTGCCCTCCTACTGGAGAGGTGTACAATTCCAATAGTACCTTTTGCTTGATTTGGGAGTTCTTACATAAATATAAGTGATATTTGTACCATAGTGAATCATTTTCCCATGTAAATGTATCTGATGCAATGGAATCCTGCTGCAACCTTTGAATGAGAGTCCACACTTTTTTGTCATTATTCCATTCATCCCTTGCTTCTATTATCCATCGAGTTAGATGATTGAGATAGCATAGAGAAAGGCCTCAACATCTTCATCCTTTCTTGAGAGTGCATATGCCACAACATTTTGCTTCCCCTTTTTATAGGCGATTTCAAAATCATAACCCAATATCTTGGTTACCCATTTTTGTTGTTCTTCTAAAGATAGTCTTTGTTCCAAGAAGTATTTAAGACTATCATGATTTATTTTGACCTTGAAGTGCCTACCTATTAGGTAAGGACGCGATTTATTCAATGCATGTAGTAATGCCATCATTTCCTTCTGATAAATGGGTTTGTGTAAGTCCTTTCCCTTGAGTGGTCTACTTTCAAAAGCTAGGGGCCTTCCTTCTTTCATTAGGACAACACCAATTCCATTTCCTGAGGCATCACGTCCCACAATAATGATTTTTGTAAAGTCTAGAGTGGTCAAGACAGGAGCTTTGCACATCACCTCTTTAAGTTGTTCAAAATCTTTAGTTGCCTCTAGAGTCCATGAAAATGCATCCTTCTTAGTTAGTGCCATTAAAGGTGTTGTTATTCTGCCATAGTGCTGAACAAACTTGTGGTAGTAACCTGTCAAACCCAAAAATCCTCTAAGATTCTTCAATGTTTTGGGAATCGGCCAGTCCATCATGGCCTTAATCTTGTTAGGGTCTACCTTGACACTTTCATGAGATACAATATGACTGTTGTGAGTGGGAAATCCCTCTACGAACTAGCACTTAGGGTTTTATCATGCATGCAGAAAAGTCCTAAAGATTCCTACTTTCTACCGTCGTCCCGGACCTAATCCCCATTATTATTAAGAAAATACATAGTTAAGACGATCAAGTGAGCATACCTTATTTCAGGCATTTGGTGTTGATCCTTCTTCACGCTTGATCTCTCTTTGACTGCAGCTCTCCTCCCAAGGCTGACCTGCATTCACACAAGACAAACAAAGAACTCCACATGCATTTGATATATAGATTAATGGGTTAGAGATTCAATCAATATGTATGCAATAAACCATGAAAACCTCATATGGTGGGATGGGAAAAGTACTTCTTTATTATTAACTTCAACAAATCAACTTACAATGGTGAAGCCGAAAACTACTCCATGAACCTAGTCCTAGGCTCTTCTTCAACTGTCCTCGAACTTCTTTGCTCTATATTTCTCTTTGCACAAGGAAGGATAAAGGTTGGGACAAAGGGAATATGAAATCGGGTATAGTTTCTTTACTATGATTCTCCTCCTCCAAATGGGACACCTAACCCTTCTTTTATAGGCTAGAAGAAGCTAGGTATTTGGTCGAACCCTCGGCCATGCATGGCCAAAATTTTTAGTTAACTCACCCAAAGTTGTGTGTTTTGTCAGCAACTTTCCTTTTTTCGTGATTTTGTAGGTACACGTGGGCTTTCTTGGGTCAGCTAGTGTGTACATGCATGTAGTAATGGAGCAGGGTGTGTGGGCCTTTATAAAAGGGGTTTTTAAGAAGATTTGTTCAGCAACGTTTTGGCAAAGAAGGAATCTGAGATGGCTTGATGCCAGGTAAGGATGTCTGGTGAAAATTAGGGTTATAACAGATTCCCCCTAATGTGTGAGCTCAGAAGAGCATTTGATGGCCAAAATACATTAACAATATTCACCGATGTGTCGAACAAGTGAGCCCGGGGACCAGGAATCGGGAGGTGTCATCTGTGAAAATAACAATTGTCTCACCGAAGCAGGCATACCCATGCTCAGGATAAAATAAAATCATGGCTACCAATCAAATACACTGTAGATCCATGTCATATAACTATATAAAGTGTAGCAGTGAGCAATACATAGCGGAGCTACATCTCGAAATCAAAAAGATATACGTGTAGAGTATCCATCTTCTAGAAGCTGATAAGGCCTGATGGTTGGAGATGAGGTCTTCAGAGCTCGAGAAAAAACTTCAAAATATTCAAAACTTGGGTAGGAGTGTAATATGAGTGTACGACTTCACTACCCAGAGGTCTTCGACGGCTCGTCGGTCATGGACTAGAGAATATTAATGATCAGACTAAAGGCTTCATTGATTTCGAACAAAGACTTGATTGAATGTTCAAGATGGTTGGGCATGAGGGAAAGAGACAAACTGCAGAGGGGATGACTTAGTCTTGGTAAAAACTTTCCTTGGATGATAGCAGGACAAATGATGAAACTCAGGCAGCATGGCATTAACATAATTTTACGAATCAGGAGGCAATGTAAACTCTCCATATGTTTGGAAGAATAACCAAATGGAGGAGGACACAACTCTATGTAGCGAGAAAAAATTCCTAAGGTCATATTAAATCCTAGAGTTTGATGAAAAAATGGATAGATGTGGTTTATTCAAGGGTGACTCATTATGCTGCCAATAAAGAAAATACTTTTCCCTTCCTCTTTTTGGGGTATATTTGATTTTTTTTTGTCTTTTTCAATAATTTTGGAAAAAAAATAAAAGAATGTTACGTTATAAAGGTGGATCGAGTGTCACAAACATACTATTTCCAAGCACACAGAACACATAGATGCTCAGGGAAAAGGGACATATGCAAAAAAAGGACACTCGGGAAAAATCCTTCAAGGGCCATAGGTGTCAAGACACAGAAGCAAAGTAATACAGGGCTTGCATATAAGGCATGCTTCAGATGGTTCAGTTGAGAGCAACATGGAACCATCATTAGACCAAAGATGCGGGTATGAAAATGCAGTTAATAAGACACACAATGGTAACATCCTTCGATGTAAGTTTAACGAGCCCAGAGAAGGTAAGATCGATGGTTTTTCATATTTAGAGAGTCTGAAAAAATGTAAAAGGAGACTCCATTGGGGTACCTTTTCTCGAAGGTAGTCTAGTCAGTTCGAAAAAAGGGGTAAACTAGCACCGACAAGACGTTTATTCAAAACCATTTTAACGAGTGTGATAATGACAAGATCACTCGACCATTTTTTCATTTTTAAAGAGTCTGAAAAAAGATTAACTATGGACTTCATTAGGAATGTTCTTCTGGACCATTTTAACGAGTGTGAAAGAATAAGGTCACTTGGTGATCTTTTCAATTTTAGGGAGTCTGAAAAGAGCTTAACTATGGACTCCGTGGGGCTTCCTTTTTTGTAAATTTAGTCCCTCGGGCCCAAAAAAGGGTTAAAATGATACCGGAGAGTACTCTTCTAGAGAACTGAAGTTCCTTAGAGTATACCCTTGTTCATATAGTTGACCATCCGGACCGAAAAAGGGGTAAACTACCGCCAGACAAACGTGACTTCAAATTTTAGTTTGACGAGCATGAAAGGTGACAAGATCGCTCAACAATCTTTTCATGTTTAGAGGGTATGAAAAGGGCTTAAAAGAAGACCCGTTATGTCTACTGGGAGTCCCGAGGGTGAGGTCAATAGTAAAAAGGAATCATGCAAATGAGGCTCAAACTCGTAATCAGGAAAACAACAAGGACTCTTGAGCCTACATTCATTATAAACATCATGGACACCATAATGCAACCAGGATCTACCTAGGGCATCCATGTTCTGGTAAGCTCTACCACCAACTCGTGACACTTCTAAAGTAGCAATGATGGTTCTGTGTCGCAACTTGATGGGATCAATCCTATGGAAAAGGGATAAAGATAACGAGATACAAAAGTCAGGGTAGAAACCTAACCTACATGCTCAAGTTGATCATCCGAGATTTTTCCATGGACTGTCAAAAGTTACCCAAAACTCAAAAGAAATGTCCCGATACCCCATCATACCCTTCCAATGCAACTCCTGAATCACTCTAAATGGTTTTTGGTTTAAATAAAATGATAAGGGGGGCAAAAAAAGTGACAAAAAGAGGCCAAAAAGTCTATAAATAGAAGATGACAACGCATTATCACCATTACTGATTTGGAAATTGACTCTGGAGCAAAAAAAACCCTTTGATAAAAGTGGTGATTTCGAGAGCTATAGTGGACGAAACAACCATCTGTTTGGACCAAGTAAGTATAAACTCTCTCCTCTTGCAATTTAAATCTTTATTTTTGCTTTAGGTTCCAAGTTTTTGGGGGGCGTCAACCTTCAAAAGGTTGGCCCTAGGTCTACGTGGGTTGTCTTATGACAGGCCACATGTACATTTGGGCAGTATTAGTATAGGCCGCATGTACATTTGGGTAGAGTAAAAACTACACGCATCTACACGTGACTGTCAGCATTACAGCCCGCGTTGACCCCCTTATTGAATGAAAAAATTTTAAAAACAAGGGTTAACCCTCCTAAACTTTGGTGTTTTGCAGGATGTGTGTTCACTGGAGAGAAAGAGAGCATGAGGAGGTTAGTGAGTTGGTCGGGGAAGACCCCAATGTTGTGGTTGCCTTAATGCAATGTGGGTTGCTGAAGTTCTTCTTATGTCCTTTTATGCGGGCATAACCTAGGCTACTGAATGCCTCGGTTGATTATTGGCATCCATATGCAAAGACCTTTATGTTAGAGGGGCAATCACTGGTTCCCACAATAGAGGACATATATTTTTTGACTGGCCTCTCCAGGAGAGAGGAACCAGTCAACTTCCAGACATTTCCTTTAGGGATGCATAAAATAGCGAATTTGTTAGGACTTTACTGTGAGGCTGGTACAGACCGATTGAGCTCATAGGAGCCCATAAGAAATTGCAAGATACCAGATATATAAAATATGCAGAACAGAAACGAAATGCTAGAAATAACAGAATAACAGTATAATATCTAGCATAATCTTCACAATACACAGAAATGATATACGAAATAGCAACAGAAATAGCACTTGAACAGAATAACACTTGATTCAGATAGCAATGTTCACAGGCCTCTTAGAGGGGGCAACCTCCAATCGAGCA
>JASDQU010011440.1:169298-188946 GCA_032191745.1 Picea mariana | reverse complement strand
AAAAACCAACCCAAATTCTGGAGTCATGAAGTAATGTGGACCGTGGATCTAAGAATCCTTCAGGACTCCTCTTGACCATTCGATCGTGGGGACACGTGTATCATGTTGAGAGCATGTGGGGGCCCACGTGTCAAGTGATGACCTTAACAAGTGTGGTGACCTCATGGAAAAGTAAGGGGATGTCGGTGACTTGAGGTAGGTGCCACGTATTCTTATCGGAGTTCTTTGGGATGAAAAATTTCCCTCTAGGAATGGCCCAACAACGGGACCCAAGGGGCCCTTGAGTGGAAGTTACAAGCCATAGATCTTTGGGGTTACGTCGATACCCTTGGACCATCAGATCTAGGTTGTGGTCAGACCGGTGCTGACCAACTCCAGGATAAAACAAGATTTTGTGTCACAAAAATCCCTAAGTCTAGAGCCGCGAAGTAATGAGGACCATCGATCCTCAGATTCTTTAGGATCCCTCTCAATTGTTGATATACAGGGGACTCCTGGCACTAGATCATTTAGTCCGGAGACTAGGAACTCCGATGGATTTGAGGTGTGGTGTGTCGATAAGCTCCAAAGCCCGAAGGGGTGAGAGCTGTCGATTCATGCACACTTTGGGACTTTTGCTAATCGTCAGATCTAGGCTGTGGTCATCTCGACGCTGACAAACTCTAGGAGAAAAGATAATTTTACACCATGACACCCCCRAACGCCAAATTTATGAAGTAGAGAAGGTTGTTGATCCAAGGGTTATGTRGACATACCTTGGTCGTGAAATCGAAGGGTATGAAAGACAATTAGTTCGGAGTGACGTGGTGTAGTGACATCACCCAGGGTGACGTGGACCCAWGTTTGACATTACACGTGTCATCTGGATTCGCGTGTATCACATACCCTATAGACCCATTGATACGTGACACATGTCAACCCCTAGTAAGTGCCCACCTAGCCAAAGTGGTTAGGGAAGTGACCAGAACTCCGGGAGTACGGGACTTCGGGACTCCAGAGGATTTGGAGTGTAGTATTGTAGAGAGACCAAAAGGCCTAAAGGTCACAACCACATGGAAATATTATGAGACTTCGAGAGTTAGGGACTATGGGAGGTCTTGTGCATAGATAGAAAAGAGGCATTCAACATTGAAGTGTTGAATTCCCCACTGGCCTATGTGTTAGAAATGGATTGGGTCCAATCATGAGATCGGATGGTGGATGGACTTCCACTATGGATGTAGGAATTTGGAGATGATACGTGTGAGGTGGATCCACATGGGAGCCACATGGAATTTGACCAATAAACGCAGGAAGAACTAGGAAGGATGTATATGCCAGTCCAGAGCTCGGATTTGAGCATGGAGGTAGAGGTTGAAGAGTTCTGGACGAGAAGGACGTGATAGAAGTCTTGGAATTAGGATTTGAGATAGTTAAGGAAAACAAAATTATGATGCCCCACCCCTTAAAAGATAATTTAGGTATCGGGTGTGTTGCAAATTCACTTCACATATAATAATTATCATACCAATGTTTTTAATTATTAACATAACACCGATGCGCTATAGAACATGGATAATTGAGAAATTATGAACATGGATGATCGAACTTATTGGTGCACCTTCATGGTGCATTTAATGAAGCATGTAGCACTGGGTGTGCCAGATAACATAGAGCACCATGGATGGTGCTTTCTGTCTGATAAAGTGCACCATTCTTGGTGTGTGTTATTTATTAAAGGCACATCAGTTACTTTACCACATTTTTTTGCAAACATAAATTAATTTCAGTGTTTGACAAATACAAAATGGTTATATATGAGTGTGTTTTATAATTTAAATTTATTTTATCTATATATATGTGCCTAAAAATAATTGTGTGTGAATTAGAGACGATGACAATTGTAGGAGAAACAACAACAACAATAAGAGGTCGGCACGTATATCCTTGTACATGAGTGGGAGGCCAGAAGAAAAACAATTTAATTGACAAGCTACAAATTCAAACCTATTCAATTAAATTTTGTGGAAGTTTGGATTTAATGCAGAGGAAAAAATAAAGTTCACTCTTCAATTCCTCTCATAATTTAGTGCACAAAATCGATCCTCTACAACACCCTCAACATTCTATCTTGCATCTCCTCCTCCTCAAGCCACTTGACTTTCTCCAATATATTGTCCTCATCAATCCTATAGCCATAATAACTCATGTCAACTCTCTTGTAAATTATCTCATACCTACACCTTCTCTTATTATCCTTGGGGGGCTTATCGAATAGTTCTTTGATTTCAAGAGGAATTTTGTAGCCCCAAAGTATTTCTAACTGGGGCCCTTACCAATGGCACCAGGCACATCAAATTTTTTCCCTTCCAATTCCATCATATTGGCCCCTACTTTAGCATAATTGGGACCACCAAGCTCTATAATATAAGATTCCCAGAGCCCCTTTTCTTGATCAGCAAGAAAGGAACCCTGGTGGATGTATTAATTGTAATATTATGTCAACCTCAAGAATGACCTAAGGCTCATTTTTTATATTTAATAGAAGTTAAGAAGAACATTTGAAAAAAAACTCATGATCCATAAGCTTCATCAGCATACCTTATCATTGAATATTGAGCATTTCCTTGGCCTCGACGTATTCTTTTTTGATATCCTCACTCTTGTATTTACTAAGAATCTCATGTTTCTTCTTCTCCACAACCATGCACTGAATCACTTTCTCATCCGGAAGGGGCACATGGGAAACAAAACATTTTTGTCTCTACTATAGGTTTCCATTGTCATGCTCTCCCTTTTCTTTCACCACATTCTCCTCTTCCTTGAACTGGATTGTCTTAATAGTAGAGAACTCCCCTCTCTTGACCATCAACATGGCCTCCCTCCTAATAGACTCAATCCTTTGTCACTCTCTTGGTGTTATGGCATGTTGCAAATTGGGTGTAACCTGATATGAAATAAATAAATAGAACTGCAGATAATCGAAGAGAATAAGGTTCAAAGGTAATAGGTGGTGTCTAAAGACATCATTATAGAACTTAAGCACATCGCATTGTGATTAGAACATCACAATGCATGTTGGACATATTGTACCACACACTAAGCTTGTTGATAATGACCCATTGGGTCTGTTATTTATAGTATCAATGTCTAACCAACTTCCTTGGAATCGGGGAGAGATTTTCCACATTTAACCATCAGTGGTTATAGTTGAATCCATCAAATTTGTGTTGTCTAGAAAGATCGACAAGGATTCTCGACCCGATTTTCCATGCGTCCAAATTGTAGTCAATTTCTCAATTGGTTGATCCACCAACCGATTATTTTTTACTGTTGGTCGAATCTGATTGATAGTCTTGTCGAATACTCAACTAACATATGTAGATATCTAGTTGATCACTCGATCGGATGTGTCTAGATGTTGGTCAACCGCTCGACTGACTGATTCCAAGAGAATTGTGATGAACCATCAGTACTTGATGTTCCAACACCCCCCGCCCCCATCATCACATGGCTCTAGAGATTCAGGAGGTGCAATTAGGTCAGTAAGACACCCTCTATAATTGTAGCTTCTTGAATCCCAAGCATCATATGGAGCTTGATAAACTTAGCTAAAAATAATGGCTTAGTAAATATATCAACTACCTAATAAGTTCTTCTACAATAGACAAGAGAGGCATCATTATCATAAATCAATTGTCTCAAGTAGTGAGCATGGAGATCAACATGATTCATCTTACTGTGGGCAACAAGGTTGTTGGAAACTTGAATGGCACTCTGGTTTTCAWAGTAGAGTGTAGTCAAGGTCTGTACATGAAATCCAAGTTCACCCATAAGTTGGTGAATCCATACTTCCTCTGTACTTGCATGAACGGTGCCATGGTATTCTACTTTTATAGTTGACAAGGAAACTACCTTATGTTTCTTGCACGACCAAACMAACGGTCTAGTGCTGAAGTGAAACACATAGCCAGAAGTGGACTTMTGATCATCAATAYCACCTTCCTAGTCAAAKTCGGTGAATTTTACCAATGAAAATGAACTTTGACAATACTTGATACCAACATGAGTGTTACCCTTGATATAGTGAACAATCCTTTTGACTACTTTCCAGTGGATTTCTCTGGGATCCTACATAAAATGAGAAATCAAAATAACAACAAAGGAAATTTCAAGTTGACTATGAGTAAGATAAATGAGACTATCAACTAGTTTTCAATAGAGTGTAGCATCGAATTTGGGATTTTGACAAGTTTTTCTCAACTTAACTCCAAATTGAAAAGGAGTAGCATAGTCCTTACAATATTCCATATCAAAACATGTTAAAATATCCATTCAATATTTAGATTGAGAAATGAAAAATCCATCAAATAGTGGTAATACTTGAACACCCAAAACATAATGCAAGATACCAAGATCTATCATGTCAAAGGAGTCAGAAAGTTGTTTCTTCAATCTAATAATGAGAACAATGTTATTACCATTTATGAAAAAGTCATCAACATATACAACAACAATCAAAGTGTTTCCATGAGTATGGAGTACATACAATCTGTGATCATATTCAGAATGTTTGAAACCAAGTCGAAGAAATAAATTGTTGATATTAGCATATCAATCTCTAGGAGTGATCCGGGAGGATCTCCACACATGGGAAGGACTTTTACTTTACTCACCATGTTGAGTTGAAATTGGTGACGAAGTGGTGAAAGGGTGAACTTATATGTTTTTGAGTTTTATTTTCTCATGCATTCGATTAATGATTTGTGAGAAYGTCTCATGCATTTCTGTTATGATTTTATGAGATGCTCATGCATTTAATTATGCTTTATGAGCTTTTGGAAAMACTCATGCATTATTATTCACTTTTGATGTAAAATGATTAATACTTGTGAGGGAAATTAGACTCATGTATTTATCATTAAATTATAATTTTGGAAATCGGTTTTTATGTGAGAAACCACCTCACACCAATTTTCCCTTATTATCAATTATAGTTTGAGAGAATCAAGGGCATGGATGAAGAGTGTTGGGTGGTTTTGAGACTTTTCCCATTATGTGCTTGAAGATAGTTTGAGATCCTACATTTATGGATCTTGTTTTTTCTCTTTTGTAATTAGATCCTATTATTGTGGATCTAGGAATTAATGTTATTTTTTAAGAGTGAGTGAGGAAAACTATATAATTCCTTATGTGAGCCATATTCAGGGGAGGAGGAGAGTAATGAGGAATTAATGAGTGGAGTTAGAGATATATAGTGCTACTAATCCTAAGCATTGAGAGACTTATTCATGTAAGGAATTATCCTTCTTGATGTATGGATATATTTGAGTGTGAGTAGTCTTATTGAATCCTCATTGAAGGATAAGGAATATCTTATGTAATCACTTATGAGAAGGTCCCAACATATTTTGAAGGAATGAAAGTGATCTGTATTCCAATTGCAATGGGTTCAGAGACATATCCCAGGAGGGGCGAACTCCGTTACCAACATTGGTTGACTCTTTCTTGTCTTTTCATATGCTTATTCCATTTTGAGTTCATGTGTGTTATGTATTATTGTTTAAAAGCATGGTTAATAATGGAATAATATTCCCTTTAATCCTTATGCAAATAATTCGTCAGAAAATGATTATCGATTGAAAACTTGTGTAGAGTAAGTACTCGCCCTTTTTTAGATCAAGGAGCTTGCTTCAAACCATAAAGAGACTTTTGAATTCAACAAACCAAGTTAGAATCTATCACAAAAATAGGAGGTTTTTCCATGACAATTTATTCAGATAGCTCATCATGAAGAAAGGAACTCTTCACATCCATCTAATGGATATTCCATCCAAATCGAGCAGTAAGAGAAAGAAACAGTTGAATAGAGTTTGTCTTTGCAACAAGGGAAAAGGTCTTAGTGTAGTCGATGAATTCTTGTTGATAAAATCCCTTCACAACCAAGAGAGATTTATGATGTTCAACAACACCTTCAAAGGTAAATTTGGTCTCGTAGACCCATTGACGCTTCACAATGTACTTCTCTTGAGTTCAAGGAACTAAATCCAAAGTGTGATTCTTCAAGAAAGAATACATTTTTGTCTTCATAGACGCTCCCATTCAGGCTTTCCTTTTTCATCTGATTAGGTAGCAGGATCAAAGGTTTCAAGCACACAAGTCATCAATGCAATGTCTGCATGTTGCTTCTAACATCGAGTTTGTTAGCCTGAATAAATATCACTGACATCAAGTCCAGCATATTCAATGGTATTGGTAGCCCATATGGGTAGACAAGAAAGGGGTGAAGTGTTGTTCACTACAGAAGGACGATCAAAAGTTGGAACAATTTTAGTTGACAAAGATGGTGAACCAATCAAAACAAATATTGATTGAACATTCAACTTGGAGATTGACGATCCATTCGAAATAGAAACAAAGTTCAATTGTCCAGTCAAAGGACTAAAAGATGGAACAGGAGAACCATACTCATAAATAACATCAAAGTGGTCATCCTATAACAATCCAAAGGAGGAATTCAACAACTTTATGCCAGAAGACTTCTCATCAAACCATACATTTTGTCTGATAATGATTTTCCATTTGACAAGGTCAAACAGTCAATAGGCTTTAGACTCTTCAGACTAGTCTAGCATGATGCAAGCATGACATTTTGCATCCAACTTCTTTCTACAATCATAAAAAATATGATCCTAGGAAATACATCCAAACACATTGAGGTGATCTAATGAGGGATTCCTTCCACACCATGTTCAACTGGAGTCACCAAAGTAACAGCTCGAGTCAAGATGAAATTGAGTAAATAGTTTTCACAATAGAAATCTTCAGCCCAAAAACAAGTAGGAAAATATTTGGCCTGCAAAAGACATTTATCCATTTCAACTAATGTCTTATTCTTGTGTTATTCAATGCCATTTTTATTAGGGGCATGGGGGATCAACCACTTCCAGTCAATACTAGATCCAACTAGGTATTCTTCAAAAGTTATATTCACATACTCACCACCATTATCTAATTTTAGGTACTTGATGGGTCAACACATTGTTTTTCAGTAAAGGCCCTGAACTCTTTGAACTTTTCAAATACAAGGTTATTTTTTCTTTAGAAAATAAACCCAAGTGAAACGAGAGAGATCATCAATGAAAGTCAAGATATACCTTGTACCTGCTAAGGAAGGTAGATTGATGCAATAGATATCACTGTGAACCATCTCTGGTAGGTTTTGTGCTCACCATGCTTTAACAGAGCCGAAGGGTGCTTGATGATGCTTGTCAAAAACACATTATGTACAAACTCCATCAGGAGGGAAACCCTTAGGTAAACCAACAACCATATTATGAGTTTCCATCGACTATAGACTTTGGAAATTTAGGTTTCCAAGTCATTCATTCCAATTTCGTATTTGTTCATCAGTGTGAAACATGAGAAATTGGTTCGGAGTTGGTTTGCGTCATGTCATAAAACTTATGCAAACTATCCTTCAAGTTGAGAAACCCTCTAGAGACAATTGATTGGCCTTTCTTTAAATCTCTAGCAAAGAACCGATCTAGCAAAAACTCAACAATTTTACATTTTTGTGTTAACTAAGAAACCAAAAACACATTGGCACTTAGGTTCCATACATGATAGACATTAGCAATACTCCCATGTCAATAGGAAACATCACCTTGACCAGCAATGTGGAGAGAAAAATCATCAACATCATATATTTTTCTCTACATCTTCATCTAAGGGCATGAACAAAGTAGCATCCTTGTCCATATGATGAGTGCACCCAGATTCAATTATCGATTCATTCTGTGCAAAATGATATAGCAAGGCCTGAGAAGTCCCGAATTGGAAGGAGAAATTATCAGTGAGTCAACGAACAATCGACACGCCTTCTTCAATACATTTGACCTTCTCCTCTAGGTTGTCTCTCTTCTTGTAGCAGACCTTCTCTATCAATTTTCACATACACTCTTATGTGACTAATTTTCATATCTAWTTTTTTTTTCCTAGTGATCTAACAGTAAAACCCTAGTTGTTGTTACTAAACACTTTTACACTAAAAATTATTGATTGAAATTACATGCAACGGAAACACAAAATATCATAGATGAATCATCAATACGTATGAGACACAATATTTTTGTTCTTGTAACCTTATAAAATTTAGAAATCCTAAGGGAAAATCCATCCCTCCCAACCAATACAATATCACCAATTCTAAGGAAAACCTTTTCCTCTCAACCAATACAAATATCACCAAAATATGAGGACAACCTTGTCCTCCAATAACCATAAAAATTAGAAAACCAAACCTCAACAAATATTGTGGAAAGATATTCTACCCACAATTTTTTTGTAGACCACCTATATGACCTGCTGACATCCCCTATCATCCATGTTTAGACTTTCACCTGTCAAGGAATCTTTGTACGACTGTACGTTATTATTCCCACTACAATTCGCGTACATACATGATTGTTCCCACTGCAACTCACATACATACATGATTGTTCCCATTGAAACCCACGAACATGCACAAAAACCTATACCGACCCTTTTGTACGACATGCTATGCTCATACAGTTTCTTCCTCCTACGACTACCACTCTCTCCCACACATGTGGTGTGATTTTCCCTACCAAGAAAAAAAATAGGGAGTCCTCAACCTTAGGCCAAATTTTCCATCATGCAGAATTTTCCTTTTCTGAAAACACCAAGTCACCTAGCATAAGTGCAGACTTACTTATGCTAACTCCATCCTTGCAATATGATCAGATGTCACAATGACATCTCTCCTTTATATACAAGTCCAATGAGTGATTTCAGGAACCCATTCTTGTTGATATTATGGTATTTGCGGGAGGTAGTAACTTCTATGTGTATCCTTTGACAAGACTAGAATATTTTGGGAAGCAACATAAACCCTAAAATGTTGGATAATAACCCTAGAAGACAAGTCGACTCAAGAGAATAATTAATATTGAGTTATCAGCCTCCAATAAGAGAAGTCGACCCAATCAGGTGATTTGGAGCAATATAAATAGAGGGTGCTAGAGCTCATTTAGTTTCACTTACTCTCACAACTACATAAGGACAAGTGGTGTGCATGACTGGAGGAGAGTTTCATCTACTGCAATGGTGACTTGGTCTTTGGTTATTGTTGGATTTTCTTCTTCTTTATGACTTGGATTTTATGCTTGGTATGCTAATGGAGAGATGTACGCTACCTTGGTTGGATATTGGTTCTAGGATTTGATTCCATAATTATTCTCTTTGTCAAGGTTAAGGTGCTCGGGGGTGGCCTGTGTGCCTATGGTTGGGTGACAATATTGCTATATTTCCTATGGTGAAACGAGCACACCTATTATTCTAACACGTTATGGGCCCACACTATCTTTGGACAGTCTAACCATTGGGAGGATTTGCTCGGTTGTAGTTGCAATTGTAGTTAAAGTTTTTCTATAGCAATGAAACCCTAACCATCATGTTGAGGCACCTTAAGTAAAGTGCTTGACCTAATTCCTAGATAACCTAGTGTGCCCTAGCCTAGTGCACCTCTTGGGACTCTCAAAAACCTAAGACGTCAAGTTTGGAATTCTGGCCAAAGTCAATGTTTGACCAAGTCAAAATCTAAGGTTGACCAATCAAAAATTCAAAAGGAAAGGAAGTTATGAAGACACAAGACCTAGCATCAAGAAAGTGTATATTCTGCCTAAGAGAAATCTATTGAAAGGAACATTATGAGGTTTACCAATCCTCTAGCAGTTAAACCTCTTTTCTAGCAAAGTCATTCTAAGGTTTACCGTCATAGTTGAGTAACAAAGGTATGCACATATACATGTTCTTTTAATTTGTATCATTAGAATGAGTGTATTTGTAGGGAATATACAAGGGATCTTGTCCAAAGCAGTTATCTTGGATTCAGTGCATTCAAAAGATCAACACACTCTCTAGGTTTGACTTGATATATCTCTGGTTGTTATGGCATTATGAACTTCTAGTCAAAGTTATAAGCTGACTTTAGTCAAGATATTATAAGGTTGAGATCGTATTCTCTAACTCAATTTTGTATCAAAAAAGAATATTTTTTTTAAGTTTAAGGGATAGGTAGGAAAGAATACTTGTCCCAGAAGAAAAGAAATCCAAGTGGAACAATAACAAGACTCCAAGTTTCCATATCAAGTCTGACATATTTATTATTGTCACTTAAGTAAGTATTGGTAAGTACTTAGTAACTTATACTACTCAGTGTACTTATTTGAAAATATGAACTAACACCTCCTCTAGAAGATATTTCTTGTTCTTGTTCTCAGAAAATATTGTCTTAGTAATGCTACCAAGAAACTATCCTTCATATGAAATATGATGTATTGGAAACACTTTTGTTCTTGTTCTCTCAGGCTGGTTATTTCATGAAGGCTATCATGAAGATGTCTTTCTAGGCTTGTAGCAATTGCTTCTATCCTTGTCCTTATTCTTGTTTCAATTTCCTATCATAAACATATTGTCTTGGATCTTTCTTTTGTTTCTTGTATTGTTCTGGGTAGGTACCCTTGTGAAATATGTTGACAAACCTTGATGAAAAATATTTGCAGAAGTTGTCATAGAAGAAGTTTATAAGGGTGAAACTTTCCATAAAGCAAAGAGAGATGCAATAGAAGGAAGCATGGACTCTCTCAAATAGAGGGAATTTATTGTAGAATTCCAGAAACATGCAATATCAGAATAAAAACAAGGAAGTTCTAGATATTTTTCATTCAAGCATGAAGTTGGGATTAGGAGGGAGATAATCCCCAATGATGTAATCCATTGAAGAATATATGAAGACTTATAAATGGAAGATTTGATAGATACAAGATGAGATTTGGGGCTAGAGGGTTCCCCCAAAAGGACAGAGAAGACTATGATGATAGCTTGTTCCAATAACCAGATATACATCTACCTGAGTCATTATATCTTTTGCAGTATCCATGGGTTGGAGATCGATGTAAAGACTTCTCTTCTTAACAAAGTAATTGAAGAAGAAGCACATGTAGAGAAAACTAAATATTTTGAGGTATACCAGAAAGAAACCCATGTATGCATATGGAAGAAGACCTTGTATGTATTCAAGCAACTTGGTGCAGAGTCTCTCATGTACAACATAATTGTGGTGAAAAATTCCTTTGACAAAGGAATTGTATTAAAATGATTCTTCAAAAATTTGGGACAATGAATTGGAAATACATGGAAAACTCCCATGATGACAGATTTCAAGAATTTGGAAGACTCTGATCTAGTAGAAACATCCCCGTATCGACAATTGAATGGCTCATTGATGTATTTGGAGAATACTCAACAAGATATTTGTTTTGTTGTGAAAATAGTTCCAGTTGGAACCTAGCCATGAGAATTGAATAATTGCAAAGCATGCCTTGAAATATCTTCATCGGACGATTGAGTTGTGATATACAGTTGCATTGAGTTATCTATTCATATTAAGCATGGAATGAAGATGACAGAAGAAGTTCTTATTGGATATGTTTCAGTTTGAGATTTTCCATGATATCATGGGCTAGCACGAAACATAAGTATGTTGCACTCAACATTGCAGAATTAGAGCATATTTCAACTTGTGATGCTTGTACAGAAGTAGTGTGGTTCCATAAGCTAGTTTCTGGACTGTTTGATCAGGTGCTAGATTCGACCATGATATATTGTGATAATCAGAGTTGTGTGAATCTCTCAGAGAACCGGGTGCTCCATGACAAGTCGAAGCACATTGATATCAAGTACTATTTTTTCTATGATAAAGTCCATAGGGGAGAATTAGTTCTCTAGTACATCTCCATTAAGGAGCAGAAAACATATTTATTTGGTAAAGCCTCTATCCAAGATGAAATGTTTGTGTGCTTAAGGGACAAGCTACGACTCATGGAGATGAATTCCTTATTGGAAAGAGAAGTGATTACTCCCCAGGTTGGGAGGGAGCACTGATATGTTATTGATATATGGATAGTCTTTTTCCAGTTTGGAAAATGGTCCAGATTGGGCAGTGACTTTCTCGTCCAGAAGTTTATCCAGGATTCTTGATGGATAGTGATTTTCCAGTTTGGAAAATGGTCCAGATTAGGCAGTCACTTTCTAGTCTAGAAAGTGGTCCAAGATTTCTGACGGATAGTCATTTTCCAGTTTGGAAAATGGTCCAGAACAGACAATCATTTTTGTAACAAAAATGGTCCGATAAATTGTTGATGTACCATAGATAGTGATTCCCCTTGTGGCCAGTGTGGGGGGATGTTCTAGGAAAAATATTCTTCTTGGAAGTCACTATGAGAAGTGGTCAAGAAGAATTGTCCACCTCTCCAGGAAGTCATTCTTTTGAAGTTCACAGTTGTGAGAAGTCTTGAATAATGGTCCAATATAGGAGGTTGGTGTAGGACATTCATTTCTGTAGGAAATGGTCCGAGCAGTCATTCCTTAGGGAAGACTCATTCTCTCCAGGTTGCATTATGATTAGTGCCGGAAGAATGGCCCAGTAAGGTTGAATGGTATAGGTTCATCAATCAGGGACAGTCATTCCCTAGGGTAGACTCATTCTCTCCAGGTTGCACTGTGATTAGTGTCAGAAGAATGGCCCAGTTAGGTTGAATGGTCCAGGTTTAGAAATCAGGGACAATTATTCTTCTATGATTGGGGAGAATAGTACAGATATCCCATGGCTGATGTTTAAGTTTCCAAGGGAAGGTTCTCTTCCAGATCTCACATATGTGAGTCAAATAATGTCCTAGATGACTCGGYTTTTATCATGATATTGTTTATACARGTTGATATCAGATGATATGATTGTTGTGGAGACTGTATGTCTCTAGACAGTAGTTGTATGCTTGATCCAGGTTTTATGAGCAGAATGAAGTGGATGCATATTATTATTAATMTTTAATACATAAAAATATAACAGGTATGCAATAAAACAACAGAGATACAGTAAAATTGGTTTCTATTAACTCAGTAAATAAGMTAAAACTGTAAAATGCAGCAGAAAACAAGCTTGTTGGAATGGTGGCGGCTTATCTCCGAGAAGATATGTGACAGTTGTGCTCATTCTCAAKAATATGAGTACCATGAGGCTTTAAAGGCCTTTTTACAATAAATATGAATTCCAAAACCATARACATCCAAAAACCTAACCCTGGGAGATGAAGCGCCAAAATTCATGTGGGCCCCGTTGGGGTAAGTTAGTACATTAACTTCTCGGGGTCATAACTTTTGCATACGATCTTCGTTTAGGGCTCACGATAGCTCGTTGGAAAGGTATTAATGAGGAGATTCATTTAGGGGGGCTCAATTAGAGCCTTTGATTGTAATTGAGAGGCCTGATTGTGAAAAAATGTCATTTAGGTCCTCAAACTGGCCCCCGAAGTTAAAAACTGCTAAAAATAGTAAATTGCCAAAATTGCCAGAAAATTGTTTTGACCTAGTTTGAGAAGGTGGGTGGCCACCGATATCCACCTGGATTAATCCTCCCTCCTTAGGAAGAAATTTTCTCCATTGCGTTGAGTTCCCCCATCAGATGAGGAAATTTATGTTGATTTTTCCCCCTAGTGAGCCACTTGCCTTGGTGCAGGAGTTGCCCTGCTTTGACAACTTGATAAAGTTGGATCCTCTACTGGCGAGTCCCCTTGACCCGTGTGTCCACAATTTTATCCTTGGATTCTTGTTGCTTGAATTCAGGGTTGATCTTTATTTGTTTCAATTGTTCTACTATCTTTGAGGTGTCCAATAATGGTGGGAAATATGGCCGAAGGAGAGCCATGTTGAACACTAGGTGCAGACCAAGGAATGGAGGAATGTTGAGATCGAAAGATTTATCTCCCATATCCTTGATGATGGTGTAAGGCCCATAACGAAGTGGATGAAGCTTTCTATGTGGCTCTGTAAGGAGTTTTTTTTGCAAATGCAGCCAAACTTTGTCTCCCACCTGAAACTTATGTGGCACCCAATGTTGATCATGGCGTTGCTTGTACTTGTCATTGGACTTATGTAAAATATCCTAAACCTGTTGGTAGATGTGTTGGATGTGCTCAATGAATCGGGTGGCTTTATCAGCATTAGTTGGAGCAGGTGACGAGTCAGTTGGGGTGGTCGCAAGGGGTAGTGCAACGTCCATGGGACCCAATGGTTGGAATCCCAATCCCACCTGAAAGGAGCTGTGATCATTTGAGCTATGCATGGCTCATTTGTAGTTGTGTTGAATGTATGGGATATTCTTGTCCCATGTGCGGGGGTGCTTGGAATTGTACATGCGCAAGATATGCATGATCATCCGATTGACTACCTCAGTTTGGCCATCTTTCAGGGGATGGAAGGTTGTGGATTTGGTGAGCTTGGTGTCGAGCAGTGACTAGAGGCTCGACAAGAATGTGCTGAGGAATTAATTTTCCCAATCAGAGACAATGGTTTGTGGGATTCAAAAATGTACCCACACTTGATCAAAGAAGAGCTTGGCAGTGGCCTCCATGGTGATGATCTTCTTGCAGGGGGCCAGAAGTTCCATTTTAGAAAAGCGATCAATAACCACAAAAACACAATCATTCCCCCACTTGGTGGTCGGAAGGCCCGACATGTAATCCATTGACATGGATTCCCATGGCCTATCAGGAATAGGCAAAGGGGTGTACATGCCTTGTTTCTTACTAGCGGGCTTAGCAATAGTGCAGGTAGTGCAGGACCTGATATATTTGTTGACATCTTGCCAAATTTTTGGCCAGTAAAAATGTTGTTGCAGCACTACCATTGTTTTTTCAACGCCGAAGTGTCCTGCTACCCGACTGTAGTGGGCTTCCCAAATCATCTTTGTGTGCTCGCTTGATGGAATGCAAAGATGACCCATATGGCACAAAAATTTGTCTTGAAGATGGAAATTAGCGACGACTGAGTGTGTTCCCAATATTTTGTAAGTGTTGGTGAAATCAAGGTTTGTTTCATAGAGTTGGGGCCACTCATAGGTTTCATGGCCACAAGAGTCTAGCACTGTGGTGAGTACTGTGACTGGAGGTCGGTTGAGGCAATCAGTGACTCAGTTGGTACTTCCTATTTTGTACTTGATGTTGAGGTGGAACTGTTGTAAGTATGTGGACCACCTCTGATGCTGGTCATTCTGCAATTTTCCTTGGGTCTGCATGAACTGCAAGGGCTTATGATAAGTGTGGATGACTGTCTCTTTCCCAAGAATGTAATGCCTCCACTGTCGATAGGCTTGCACAATGGAGTACATTTCTTCTTCGTAAGTAGGGTAATTACAGACGACATCTGATAGTGTCTCATTGTGATAGGCCACGAGGTGGCCATACTGAGTGAGAACTGTGCCCACAACATAGTCTAAAGCATCTGTATCAATCTCAAAGGGATTTTGTAGGTCAGGTAATTAGAGTATTGGTGTTGAGCACAAACGATGCTTCAAATCATCGAATGTTTTTTGTTGAGACATACCCCAAACAAATTTTTAATTACCACCTCCTCTGGTTACTTGGTTGAGGGCCCATGCAAAATGGGAGAACCCCAACACGAACCTATGATAAAAATTGGCCATTCCTAGGAAGCTTCGAAGCTCAGTGAGTGTGGTTGGTGCTAGCCAATCACGTATGACCGAGATTTCGGTTGGATCCACATGTACACCATTTTTATCCACGATGTAACCGAGATATTGGACACAGTCCATGCCGAAGGAGAATTTTTCCAAATTGGCATATAACTTGTGTTGTCGCAGGGTGTGTAGAACCTGTTGAATGTGCTGCAAGTGTTCCAACCATGTCTTGTTGTAGATGAGTATGTCATCCAGATACACCACTACAAAATTATTGATGAAAGGTTGCAGGATATCATCCATCATCCTCATGAAAGTCGTTGGAGCATTTATCAAGCCAAAGGGCATGACCAACCATTCGAAGAGACCTTCTTTCAACTTGAAGGCAGTCTTCCATACATCTGTCTACTCAATTGGGACTTGGTGGTAGCCAGACTTCAGATCAATCTTGCTGAAGTATTTATCCCCCTTGAGTTGATCAAGGATATCATCGATTCAGGGAATTGGGTACCGGTTCCTGGCTGTAATTTTATTTAGGGCTCGGTAATCAATGCAGAGTCTCCAGGTCCCATATTTCTTCTGTACCAGCACTATCAACCTCCCATAAGGTGATGATATGGGACGGATGTGGCCCCTATGGAGCAGTTCTTGGATCTGATGCTTGATCTCCTCATTCTCTAACAAGGAGCAGCAGTATACTGGCTTGTTTGGTAGCGATGCGTTGGGGGTCAGATCGATGGGATGCTTGACCTAACAGTGCAAAGGTAGCCTAGTCAGAGAGGAGAAGATATCTTGGTATTCCCCCATGACCTTATCCACTTGCTTATGTTGTGTATAGAGGTCGGTCACAGAGGTCCTCGATGTGGCTGCAATCTTCCACTCGTTTTGGGAGCGAATCATGAAGAAGACAAACTTCCTGGTTTGTGAGATGACCTTCCCGCATTGCTTGGTGGAGATCAAGGAAATAACACTAGGTGGGATGGCCTCGAGTATCCTGTACAATTTTCTATTCAAAGTAATAATAACACTACAAGGCCTAGATTCATATACAACATGAAATTTCCATAAATAATTTTGTCCCAAAAGAACATCACAAACTTCAAGAGGAGAAACATCACATATTACCTCGTCTTTGAAGGGCTTGTTGTCGTATGACAGGAGGCACTGTTGGCTGACGCGGAGGTCATTTCCTTATCGGAGCCATCCAATGGTGTAGGGATGCGGGTGCAGTGTTGTCGGCAGGGCTAGCCACTTGATGAACTCTACTGAGATGAGGTTCTTATGACTACCACTATCAATGATGAAGTGTAGTGGGGTTCCCTTCACCCACATTTTTGATTGAAAAAGGCTTTCACCTTCCTCTGGCTCGTCCGGTTCACTAGGATGGACCTTGGTAGTGGCAACAATGGTACTAGGTTTTGAATCGATGATCCATTTTCCCCTTTCTAGTTCAGAATCAGAGTCTGACCCCACATCTAAATCAGAGGCTTTCACCTCAGTCACCAGTGACTTCTTTGAGCGGAAATCAATAGTGTTGTGCCAGGGGATCTTTGGAAGTCGGACCACTTCCTAGTATCTTTCTTTGTCTTTCTGTTGTCCCTCTTTTCTTGCGGCTTAGGTTGGTTGTCTTGAAGCTTCCCATATTTGCTTTTTCCTTTGTTTTACGGGTTGGGGCTTCCTTTTCCCTACTTTTTCTGTGTGGGGTTTCCTAGCCCAAATTGCCACATCTTTTGTTTGAGCTTCTACTCGATTTTGATGGCATATTGGTAGGTCGCGCCCAAGGACGAGATGTCCAGAAAATCCATTTCAGCCTTGATATATCTATGTAGACCACCACAATACTTGAGCACCACATTTCGCTCAGAACATTTGATACCCATCTTGGTGCGCAAGGTATGGAATATATTTGTAAACTCTGGCACAGATTGGTCTCTTTCCTGTCGTAGTGTCGTCCATTTTGTATACAAATCGTCATAACTTCCGACAAGGTAGTATTGTTATTTAATAGCATCCCTAAATGACTCCCAGGTGACCATGACTATAAATAATGAGGGTTCCTTTGTTTCCGTCTACTCACATAAAGTCTCCCACCAATATTTGACATGGGGAATGGCTTTGAGGAGCGTAAAAGTAATATTTTCTCTATTCGAGAAGTTATGAACAGAACAATACCCTTCTAGAAAATTCAACTATTTGTCTACGGCATCTGCATCTATCTGTCCTTCAAATATAGGAATATCAAAGTTTATTTGTACCTTGAAAGGGGTGGTGCTACCGCTTGAGGAAGATGTGTTTCCTGTTGGTAGCCGCCGAAGGATTTGCGCAAAACTATCCATCATTTCGTTCCTCTGTTGCGTGAGGTATTCCTCGAGCACCATTTTGAAAGGATATCATGTCCCATCGTCTTTATTTTAACCTTCCATGAGAGGTTTCTTAGGTGTGAGAGATATTGTTTTCTCAAGAGAAACAAGCTCAAGCCCCAATTCTTTATACCCTGACCTCGTTGGGGACATGCATTAAAAACGACAAGGAGCAGACTGCTCTGATACCACTGATCTGGATTTTATGAGAAAAATGAAGTGGATGTAGATTATTATTAATCTTTAATACATAAACATATAAAAGGTATGTGATAAAACAACAAAGATACAAAAAAATTAATTTCTATTAACTCATGAAATAAGCGGAAAACAAGCTTGTTGGAATGGTGGTGGCTTATCTCTGAGAAGAGATGTGACGGATGCACTCATTAGAAATAATATGAGTACCATGAGGCTATGAAGGAATTTTTAAAATAAATATGAATTCCAAAACTCTAGACATCCAAAAACCTAACCCTGGGAGATGAAGTGCCAAAAGTCATGTGGGCCCCGTTAGGGTAAGTTAGTACATTATCTTCCCGAGGTCGTAACGTTTGCATACAATCTCCATTTAGGGTGCACGATAGCTCGCTAGAAAGGTATTGATGAGGAGATTCATTTAGAGGGCTCAATCAGAGCCTTTACTTATCATTGAGGGGCCTTATCATGAAAAAACATCATTTAGGCCGTCAAGCTGACCCCTGAAGTTAAAAACTGCTAAACATAGTAAATTGCCGAAATTGCCAGAAAATTGTTTTGAGCCAGTTGGAGAAGGTGGGTGGCCAATGATATCCACCTGGATCAATGCTACTGTGGTGGATGTGATTCACGGCTAGTGACTATGTGTCACTGGTTAGTACCTATGTGATGCTAGGAGTGGTTTTGTACCACTGGATATTAGTTGTATACTACTATGGACAGACACAGTTGTGTTTTATTCGATGGAATTATAGAAGCAGTACGATACTATATGATTTCCATGGAGAAGACCACTAGTGTTGGATTTTATTTCCAGCTATATGGATAGTCAGTGTGTTGGTGGACAAACATTCTCTAGGAGGAGAGTGGTCCAAACAGAACAGATTGTTGGTGGACATGAATTCTCTCTATGGAGAATGGTCTAGGTTGACAGATTCTTGACGTATCATGGACCGGTATTTTCCTAAGGCACAGATCGTGGCCTGATTAGTAAAATGGCTCAGGACCGATATTTTCTAAGAAATATAATTAGAGATTTATCTCTATGGTAAATATGACTCGATTAGAAAATAGTATGAGACTGAAATTCATGTTGAAATGGTCTTCGTATCCCATAGGGTGGCTATCAACATATGGGAGGATTGACATTCTTCCAGGATGTAGGTCCATATTAGAAGAATGATCCTTGTATCCCATTGCAGATCTTTCAACATCTATTGGGACAACTATTTTTCTAGGACGTATGTCCAGATTAGAAAAATGGTCCTTGTTGTTAAAACTAGTTCAGAAACTCACTATATTATACTCAGATTTTAGTCTTCAATTAAGTCTCAACAACCAAGTATGAAAACCCAATACTAATTTTCTTTAATGAGAAAAAAAACTAAATAATATAGATCTAGAACTAAATCAACAACGGAATCATTAACGAACAGTAGACAAAATATACTTTTGGCACCATAAAAAATATGGGCAAAACCCCAAGAAGAATAACACATGAAAAGAGTGACAAATTAAGGAGATTTATTTATTAAGATCTAGAGAAATATACTAA
>JASDQU010011440.1:23333-42783 GCA_032191745.1 Picea mariana | reverse complement strand
AAAAAAAAAATGGCACTGAAAACAGACTTCGGATGTGAGAGTTATGTCATTTTTTAAAAATGCATAAACAGTAACCAAAAGACCGCGCGATAGTGTAGATTGTTTTATGAAGTTACCCACTTTTATAAAGAGAAGTGGGGATCACTTTTACAATGAAGTTATTTTATAAAAGAAAAGTTACTTATAAAATATTAAAGCTACTTATAGTGATTCACTTTTATGTTTGAAGTGAAATAAACTTTTCAATTTTAGCATGAACTTTTTCAAAAAAAGTAACAAAATAGACTTGAACTCAAGACCTCTTACTTAATAAGACAATTTTTAACCAAATGGTCTAGAAAAACATATTGTATTTTTTAGGAAGAGGATTGGGGGTGATGTTGTTGTTGTTGTTGTTGACGGCCTTAAGAGCGTGCTAAAAAAAAAAAAAATCACACAAGAAAAAATTTCGTTTCTCGAGGACAAGGGTTAGATCTCGGTTAGCTTACCCAGAAGATGCACATTTTCCTATATGTTTATGATTTTCTGAGATCGCACAGGGCGTGGGGCAAAGAGCATACACAGATTTAAAAGAGTAGCAACTCGGAAATAAATAATACAAAATCAAAATAAAACCAAAATGATACTCTGCAAAAACTTAAAAAATGCGTATTCAGGCTTTATACCTCCTCTAGATCTGACTAAAATGGTCATATATTGGGCAAAGAGAAACCTTTTCAAGTGAAATGAAAAACATTTCTGACTTAAACGAGCGCTCCAGGCGCAAGGGAACAGTGTTTTCCGCCCAGAAATGTACGAAAATGACAGAAAATAAGGATGAGACAACCGGCTTCACGATCTCGATCTACAACAGGAGCGGGTCTTTAAACAAGCTCTGATACCATATTCGACAACACAGGGATTCCAACAGAGGACGACCACCTTCAGTAACCACTCACATAACCAGATCAAAGATCAACACACCGATGTTTTCACGTGGTAAAACCCCTACGAAGAAACATCCACGGCCCCAGCGAATGCGACCACTTTGAGTAATTTATTAAAGCAAAGAAAAATATTACAGAGAGATTTTACAAGAAAATTTCTCACAATCAATCATCGACAAATGACCCTCCATTCTCTTTAAATAGAGATCATGGACCAATCGGGGGTTAAGCCACGAATCAATGGCCGTTAAAATCCAGAGAATATGAACCGCCGGATCACTCTATGTCAGGAACATATTGTGACCGTCAGATTTCCTAACTACAAATGCATACTAAAGAAACACACTAAGAAACACATTTTTACCTAACTACACATTAGACCAAATAGATCTTAACTAACTCCTAAGTGTCTAAATATCTTAACATCACATTCCAACAAATACATAGAACACACCTTATCCGTAATAGCAAACCAAAAACTACTACAAACCAATATTGCAAATTTTACTGGAAATTCTTCCTTTATATTGCAAAAATGTTTTTTTTTTTTTAACTAAAAACACTAATTAATTTTAATATTGAAAAGAAAATATACATTAATAACCATTTGCCTTGCCAAACTTAGATTAAGATCGTATATTCAATATTTGATGCTGCATTTCCTTGTTTTAGTTGAGTTTATTAGATATCATGTTGTTGTATGCTGCTGTGTTTTTACAGTACATTAGCCTATTATGGTCATTTGTGGAATCTGGACATTAACAAAATCTCCATTCTTTTTTTTCAGAGTTGTTATTTAGGTTCTTGTACCAAGATTTTTCTTAAAAAATTTATGTTATTTTGTATGGAGAACGCTCTCAAAACTTGTTTTAGCTTAGTGTGTGCCTTGAGCAATCAATACTTTCATCAAGCAACATCATGGCAATGGATCTTGAAGCAAACTGCAAGTGTGATGCTGGAGTGTTTCCCTCTGTCATTAACGTTGGTAGCATCAACTCATCAAATGCCCATACACAGTAATTTCATTAAAATTTGAACTCTGAAGCTCTAGTTAGCTTTACATGCCTTCTGTAGAATTCACCTCGTCACAATTGGCATTGACCTGCCAATAGCCCACTGATCACATGAAAACCACTGATTTACTGTATATTGGGGTTTGAATGTCACTTGTGAAAAATCAAGAGACTTCTTTTGAGGTATAAAGTTATAAACATAATGAGATCTGCCTCATACATTTCATAGATGACAGTTCCAACATAAAGGATAATCTGATAAAATGAAATACTGAGCTTTTTACAACAAATTTGAAATATTCTGCCAATAACGTCATCCGTTAGCTGTTAAAAATTCAGTCTAAAACAGGAAGGCTCCTGTCTTTAAACCGTAGAAACGTAAGGACAGCTGTGGTGCTCATGAAACTAGAAAGTGTTATTCCATCAGTCCTTCTGATATTGGGGGTCAATGTTAGTCTCCAAGGTACTAGTATTGGCTGACAGAGTTGCTTTGCCTTGGAAGGCTCTACTGACAAATGAAAATCTTAATTGAAGGTAAATGAATCCACTAGAATCTGCAAGTCATTGTGAAAGTTCTGTGGGATTCCTCTACAACTAAAATAATCGGGGATCTCTTTGTTCAAACAAACAATCACGGGGAGAAGTGCTGTCAGCTTAGATTGGCCACATTTCAGACAGCCAATACTGGCAGAAACAAAGCTGTTAGAGTAGATTGACCATATTCTTTTGGCCAATTAATTGTAGCATGAGAGCCAAGGAAATCCTATAATACAGAAATGGTTGGCAGAACTTCAAAAGCTGACTATCCAGGATAAAACCATAATCTCCAATGGAATTTCCCAAATGGACTAGGTTAAATCTTTCATTTCAGTATAACACCAGGGGCTGTCTGCATATAAAACAGCACAGACATCCTAATTGACTGAACAGGGCATATTCGTAAGCAGCTTTCAATTTGTTGGTTCAGGTCTCCTCCTTGCCCTCAAATCCACTACCACCACTGTGACATTATCACGGCTATTGCGACGGAGAGCTAATCTAGAGAGATATTCAGCTGCTGCATGGGCTGATGGATACTTCGTATCTTCTCTTATGTTAACAGATGAACTTGCATTGCTACCATGTCCACGAGCAAGGCGCCTTCGAACTGCCTCACAGACCTCCTCGTTTGTCAGCACATCCCACAGTCCATCACTTGCCAGTATCAAGAATTCATCATCTTCTGTTCGTTGGGTGAATGTGACTTCAGGGTCGGGAATGACATATGGCTTCAGATAATAGTCACCTGGATGAATTGAATCTAAACAGTAAGAGATGAAGAGATGGAATAGAAGCTATTCACAAGATTAACCTATAACCAAACATCGAATCAAATGCACATAGAAATAGTAACATACTAATGATAACAACAACAACAATGCTATACCAAGGGCCCTTGACATGGCAAGCACTCCAAAAATACGATGGCCGTTCCAGTTTATAACCTTGCCTCCCGCTGCCTCAATCCTTGCCAGTTCATCCTCCCTATCAGGCTGCATCACGTTGTATTAGTCAGGTGTATAGGTTACAGAATCTCCTTTTATGCCTTCAATATACTTTTCATTTTTAAGTGATCCGATGCAACAAGAAGACCACCATAACAAATAAATAGTAAAACAGAGCATTACTTTGTGATCAACTGAAAGTGCAATAGCCCTGCCTCCACGAGATAAAACAGCTCTTGAATCTCCGCAGTTGGAAACAATAATCTGGCAGGCCCCCACAACTGCAACTACGGCTGTAGATCCAACAGTTTCGGGAGCTATTCGGTCTGCACTGTCTTCTTCAACCACCACCTCTCCCTTACCATCTCTTCTGAAGATTCCCCCTCCAACCTCGACATCAACTTTGTGGAAACAGTCAGCAAAAGCCCTCTCCCACTTCATTTGCCAATTGTTTTCTCCATTGCCATTGGTGCTAAGGTTCTCAACATTCATTGCCACCTCAAACTCCTCAACAAGAGCATGATGAAGGCGATCTTTGCAGAAATTGGCAGCCTACAGGAACAGTAACTATTTCAACAAATTTCTAGTTCTAGCAAGACATACTTAAAAACAAGGGGGCTTGTTTCTTGCAAGCTTGTCTCAACAAATTTCTAGTTCTAGCAAGACATACTTAAAAACAAGGGGGCTTGCTTCTTGCGAGCTTGTCTGAAGCATCACAAACCACTATTAACAAATATATTCCAAAAAACAAAAATTTTGCATAAACCAACCTGAGAACCTCCATGTCCATCATAGACTCCAAAGAAATGAAGTGCAGAGTTCTCACTGGAATTTTGTGAGCCACATGCAATACACCCACCCACAGTTCCACAGGGAACAGATAGAAATTCCGGCACGGCTGCCATGGCATCCTCCATCTCTGCCCTCCTGCCACAAATGGAAGCATATCCCCAGGGAAGGATGCGGTTATCAGCGACACAGCTACTGTTCATTCCAGATCCATTTCCTCCACTTTCTCCTCCACTAGTGCCAGGCAGTGACACCACAGATGATAGATCTGCAGATTCCCTAACGTCTAAGGCAACAATTTTAGTAACAGATTGCATAGATTGCAGATCCAAATTGTTCAAAAGCTCTTGTTCTGCACTGCCAGCAACAGAAGACTCCTCTTGGGGGGAGGCTAATGAATTGGTAATAGATTGGGGCTCGGGGGGAGATTCTGCTCCATTTATTTCAGAATCAGAACAACTGGACCTCAGGATACAGTTGTTATGTATAAGCATGCTACAAATCTCTCCAGAGCTCTCATCAGAACCAACCTGGGGGGCCTTGGTTATGATGCTTGTGTTGGAAAGTGCTGTTGATGATTCCTCCTCCTGCTCCTCCACCTCGTTGGTCGCCAAACCATTGTCTATCGTTGTTGAGGATGATAACATATCCTGCTGCAAAGAAGGACAAATTGGGAGTTCAAAAATATTATCGTTCTCAAATATAGGGATGCATTCTCCTTCTCCTTCGTCATCATCTACCAGAGCTTGGAAGGAGGAGGAGGAGGTTATGGTTAGGACATGAAAGGAAGAAGAGGGAGGCTTCACATCTTCAGAACAAGGGCGTGGACGCTTACTCACAGGCTCGGCATTCTGGCTCCCAGCGTTGGCAATAACTTTGAGCTGCATGATTTCCATTCTGCGCCTCCTGACTGCAGTAACTACCTGGTGCTCAGTATGGTGATTGATCTTCAAAGCTCCGTCACTGTTTGTTCGCTTCGTGGCTGCAGTCATATCATCCATAACCGTCCTCTTATTGATTGATTACCCGTCTGTATCCTACCACAGATCAGATGAAAATCGATCTCTTTCACGGAGATTATAGCAACGAAATCAATCCAGTGATGATATCAAACCCCTTCAAGCATGTGGGCATTATGGCAAGACCGAATTTTCCGCCAATTTCTAATAAGCTGGTAATCGTATATTTCTCTGTTATATGCTTCCTCAGAGGCCTCTTCACAAAATCTACTGACCTGAAACAATATGATTTTCAAGCTCCTTGGGTTATTTTCTCGGCCGGGCACTCTCTGCTTCCTCAGAAACCCAATTAGAAACAAGATCTCTGCAACAAGACTCCCACCATGTGACGCCGGCTCTGACAGCCATAGTTTTTTCAGGCTGCAATACCCATCTTGGGTTTGTAAGGGAAGAGGACTGTTTTCTCAATTTATATTTTTAATCTCTCTGCTTCTCCGAAAGCCAAATTGAAAACGAGATCTCTGCAACAGGACAACCTGCAAGAATCATAGGCTGTGATGATTTTTCAAGCTGCAGTAATGATTTTGGTCTTGTGGGCACTCACAGATTTCTATCTACTGTGCTTCTTCAAAAAAACCAAAAAGAAACAACAGAAAACTCCGCTGGATCTGCATCCAAACAGCCTTTTGAAGCTGCGGCTATGGTCTTTGGCCTGCCTGGAGGTGGAGGTCGGTGCCTTGTCCACCAACGAAATATTGGTGTAGCATAAATAAGGCCTGGACCCCAACCTACAGGGCTGTTTTGTCTTCTGACCCCTCGTTTTTCTTAATGATTTGATGTGAATTTGTGCCGTTTGGGGATTGGGTTTGGTTGGCAAGTGACGAGGACGAAAGCAGGCAAAGGGGAGGGAGGGAGGCAGGCAGGCAGGCATGCATATGGAAAGTTCACCTAAGCGAGGGGAAGGATAAGAGAAACGAAGGTCCATAAAAAGCACATGAGCGAGGACGCGTGTGAAGCAGGGATTGTGGGGGAGCCCTGGGGAGGGGACTTGTCCACATTCATACAAAAATGCTGTACCTCGCTGCCCTCAATCAATCACGAGCATTCGATGAATCCCCTCTAATTGCTTCTCCTCTCTCCTTTTGGTGGCTTTCCCTAAACCACTGGCGCCAGGTGTCCCACCCACTCATCCAGGAATAAAAATGGTGGATTTGGATTGGGTGGCCACCAGCTGTTCTCACTTACCCATTTCACTTTTCTTGCACTTCTTCACTCCAGGGCGTTCGAATCTTTCCATTTTATTAAAATTTCGTAATTTAAGACATTCAAATTGTTAGTTTTCAATAATTTTTATTCAAATTTCGCAGAAAGGTGTGTAAATTACAAGTTTGACCGTTCAAATTTTAATTTGAATAATCTAAATCCATTAAATTGGATTGAGATCATAAATTTACAGGAGATTTACTTGTTATATTTTGTGATTTTTTTTTAAGTGTAAGAGACTTGTTTCTTTGAGATTGATCAAGTTGTTTATATCAAAATAATATTATATTAATAATAATCTAATTTTATGGTCACGACTTAGTCAAATATCATTAAAATAATATTATATTAATAATAATATGATTACGACCTAGCCATACACCAAATTATTATTGAACAAAAATTTTCTCAACAAACTTTTGCTAAATTTATTTTAGCGAAAATAAATCAATTTTGATACGAATTAAGACAGCAAAATATCTCATAATCTGATGTTATTAGCTATTTCTCAATAAACCACTTATCAATTTTCCATCTATCATATTCCATGGATTATTAGCTATGAAACCACTTATCAATTTTCCATCTATCATATTCCATGTGTATGGTTAATACCGTTAATCATAATCTATATCATTGCTATTTTATTGAAAATATTCCGTCTTATCACATTGGATACTGATTCTATCCACCGTTTTATACCTGTATCCATTCATGTGGTTGCATTTCTCTCCTGTTCATCAGCCTTATCTTTTTTTATTAACCTTTTGACCATGTTCTTCCTTCCTTTCTATCCATGCTTATCTGTTTCTTGTTTTTGGCCGAGTCAGCAACCCTTCTGTTCGTGCCCTCGTTTTCATTTCTGTTGGCCTGGCTGGCATCTTGTCTCTCTCTCCTACGAGAATATCCCCTCGTGTCTCTTGAGTGGAACCTTTGGCCTTTGGGTTTCTCTCTTCTACGAGAATATCCCCTCGTGTCTCTTGAGTGGAACCTTTGGCCTTTGGGTTAGTTGACTTAAACACTAATGACTTCAAGACAACGCTGAATTTTATATCATGGGCCCATTGAGCTTGGGATTCGAGAGAAATTCCATGCTTTAAGCACCTTGCCATGGCTCCATAGACTCAATGTTAAACACATTGCAATGGACCATGCACCCTATCCAGTGGTATAAGGCCTTTTTCTCTAACCTTTAGTCTCTTACATCACAATCCAAAAGTGGCATTCAATCCCTTTGTCTCATGGAGACATTTGGAATTATCTTTTCATATAATATGAGTAATTGTTTAGAAGTATATCAATATAATGTATAATTCGAAATTAGTGTATTGTAAATTGTGTTTCATATCTATTGTATGAGCGTTTTTCAGAGTATTTGTTTCTTTCTTAAAGGTTATTGTCTCAAATATAAAGGAGTAGGGTGTGTACATATTCATAAATTAAGTAGTGAAGTTGTTATCTAGAGGCATCTCTTGTCCCATAAACAATGAGGTCTCATACATCAATTTGATGTTTCCTCTCTTTTATTGTCCCTTACATCACGCAAAATACTTGCACTTCCATTACAATCGAGTCAACTCACCTAATATAAAAGCCAAAACATTCACAATTAGATTAACTCTTAAATTAATAAGTATCCCAACTTTTAGAAACTTCCTAGAATCCTCTCAATTAATGCATGCCACAGGTAGACATGTAATTGATGTTAGGTTGTCATCGTGTCGACTTGCCTATTGTGCCAAAATCAAGGAAAATTTTAAGGATGAAAAATTATCTTAACATGTAGAAACCTTGGCAAATCTTATTAGTCCTTAATATGCAATTGCAAAATGTTTGGTGATATTTTTGTAAAAATATTGAAATTTCTAAGGATTTTATATAGTTTCTATAAAATTTTGGTGATTTTTTAGGTTAAATAATTTTGTCCTATAGAGTTTGGGCAAATCATTTTTAGAAACAATGGAAATTGGTGAATCTTTTTTGGGAAAAAGCATGGAAAATTAGTCCATGGGCAAAATTTAGCTCCTAAAATTTTCCTTCGCCAAAATTCCCATGATTACTTATTTAGCTCCATTTCATTTTGGAATCGGAGCTCTTCATCTTACCTACAAGCAATCGTGAAAGGAGAAGGATGGCAAAGGAAGCCATGCATTGTGAAGTCAAGACACAATAATGTCACTTAAAGTTTATAGTCAGATGAGGAATCAAGAGTGTCTATCATAGTGGAGGGTCAGTGCTTGTTTTATTGTGTCTTGCGACAATGATTTACATATTAGGCTCATTGCAACAAAAGTGTTATATTTCAACATATGAACGCAAAATCAATGTAATCTACTCCATTGTTGCAATTATGGGAGGTTAGATTGGGTTTCCTAAAATGACAACCCAAAGGGGAAGACCATTTCCCATCATAAGAATGTTGGCAAGGACAATGGATTCAATGGTCAACATGAGTGTGATTCACATCAATAGTAGCAACAACCTGGTGTGAGCATTTTTTTTCGTTATATTTCTCCTTTACTTTATTTTCCATAAGTTTAAAGTCTATGTTTTGGTTCTAGAGAATGATAGCCAACGTAAAGAAAAAGGATATGGATGATGGTGATCCTACTTTTTCTAAACAACTAGACCTACACAAGAGTTGTAGCAAATGTTGATAGATGGATTTTAGATTGCACATCAAAAGATCATTATGTTTGTGGATGCAAAGGAAAAATAAATATATAGCATTTAAGATAGGAAGTTGGACTCTTTTTTCTTTTTTCTTTTTCTTTTGTTTTCCATCGAAAACGAGGTTCCCCACACCATAAGGATGTCAGTGCTTTTCAACGCACCCAAGAGATATTGTGTGGCAAGCTCACACGGCATGGATATGTTTAATCATGTGTTGCCAATGACCCACCATGCTCCATGATCCCAACAGCGCAACTTAGGTGAGGAAAGATCAAGGGCCCAATGTGAATAGACCTTATGACCTAATGAGGAAAAAAACCCACACAAGCCAACTAGGCTATCATACCATGGACGAGAAGTTGGACTTATAAGCAAGTAGTGAATTGATCTATCTTCACGCTACAATTATAATTGTTGTGATCTTTGACAACCACAACAAATTAAAAAAAAAAACTAAATTTGAAGTTCATTGATTGACCTCAAAATTTTTACGTTTCACACCCAACAACAAAGGACTTTACAACTTTACGGATGGACAATGAAAATTACATCGATCATCTAGATATCAATAATCAACACACACCTAACATCCAATACAAATTATATGCTTATTGTTGTTCCAATAACTTTGGATGCACCCATATCCACTCTTATTATTAGTCCCTGCCAAAGTAAGTGTTGATTTTTGGTACTGATCCAGGTGGATATCTGGGTGGCCACCGATATCCACCTGGATTAGGTACCTTGGGAAGTGGTCCCCTAGTGTTATTGATGTGCCTAACACTAAAGGGAGAAAAGTACCCCTCCCTCACTTTACTTTATGTTATAAAGTCAAAGTGAATTTATGAGCTCATTAATCATAAAGTGACTTAGGGAACTTAAGTAAAGGGGGAGATCTAATCTCCACCCTTGATCTTGGTTTGCTAAGATCTAATCCTAGCCATTGGTTCCTAGGTTATCCTAAGGATGAGACTAAAGAGAAGAGAAGAGGAAAAGGGGGACGCATTGTCTCTTTGAGTGAATGAAGAGAAGGAGGAGAGGGGAAGAAGAATTTGGAGAAGGCAAGGAAGAAGGGTGCACTAGTCTTGGAAAGAGGGTGTAGCAGGAAGGTGCACTTGCAACCAAGGAGGGGTGCACTAGTATCCCAAGTAAGGGCACACTAGCAGCTACAGGAAGGGCGCACTTGCAACACAGAAAGGGTGCAAATTCCAAGGCATTGCACAACAACATCTTCAAGAAATACAATGTTGAAGTCTGAGGCAAAGGGCGTTGTTTCCTAGGCTATCTACTGGCACAAATTCCAAGAAAGATTTGGAAGCTAACCACAGATAAGTTGGTTGTAATATTTGCTATAATATTTTTCCTTAAATCTCCTAATAAATTTCCTCTTCATTGGTTTTCCCCGTGGGGGTTTTTCCAGGGTCATGTTGACCAAAAATATCTAAGTATAAATATGTGGTATGCTTGTGTTTATTATCAACATTTAGAGTGTTAAATATCAGAGGTGAATATTATGTTTTATGATTGTTAAAAGCTAATTATGGACATCAAACATTTTTATATTTTAACCCTTATAACAACAACATAAATGAGCATGGTATCGATCTAAAAAGGAAGCAAGAAACAAGCATGTTAGTGACCTTTTTATCAGTCCTAAAAATAAGACATGTAGCAGCCTTAAAGAGCATCAAATTTCTTCATGGTATCAGAGCCTAAGAGCACAAGAGAGGGATGATAAATTGTAGACAGTGGACAGATTTTTATCTCACCTTAGAAGCTTCAAATTCACACCTGAGATTGGTGTGTGGGAAACAAACTTATTTGGTCATTTTGTTTATCAGTTAGCTGCCATGTCAGTTGGAGGGTTGAGGGTGGAGGATAGGCTAGCTGGGGCTAGCAATTGGTCTCCATGGAAGGCTAGGATAGTCTTGATATTGGACGAGGGTGAGCTATGGGACATTGTGGAGAGTCATGTGGTCCCTCCTACATATGTAGTTCTCTTGGCAAAGTTCAGGAAGAGGAACATCAAGGCCAAGAGGACTATTCTAGATGCAATGAAAGACCATATTATTCCTCATGTTTCTAATAAGGACTTCGGATTTCAAATGTGGTAGTCCTTGTGTAGCCTTTACCATAGCCCTAACCAAAACCGAAAGATGGTGCTTCAGGAGAAATTGAGGGGCACTAAGATGTCGAAGATTGATTTAGTTGCCTCATTCCTCATGAGGTTTTCACATATTCGTGATGAGTTGGTAGTTGTGGGGGAGATAGTGGATCCATCAAAGTTGGTGAGGACAACCTTAAATGGATTCTTCAAACCTTGGGAGAGATTTGTACGAGGCATTGTATCCAGATAACATATGTGTAGTTGGGAGAGACTATGGGATGACTTTGTATAGGAGGAGCTCATGATTAGCTCAAGATCTACTAGTCATCAATGTGGTGGGGATGATGATGAAGATCTTGCTCTTTCCACAAAGGGAAAGAAGAAGACCAAGAAGGGTCCCAAGGGTGGGGCCAAGCAACAGAAGAAGGGAGGTGAGCAACAGAGGGATATGAGCAAAGTTAAATGCTTTGCTTGTAAAAATATGGGGCACTATGTTGGACAGTGTCCAAATAGGAAGAAGAAGAAGCATGATGGTACAACAACATCAGCTGAGGAGGATGAGTTCGCCTCTCAGTTTGAGAGGGAGATGTCCTTGCTTGCCAGTCTTTCTACAGTTGAGACACCATCTAGTGTATGGTACATAAACAATGGAGCATCAAGTCATATGTTTGGTGTTAGAGAGCACTTTATTGATCTTACAGAGACTAGGATCAAGTTGGAGATAGTGCTTGGGAATAACACCATAGTCAGGGCAGCTGGGCGTGGCACAATTTCCTTTCAAAGGGAGTTGAGGCCACCCATGGTGTTCGGGGATGTATTGTATGTCCCTGGGATGAAGAAGAACCTGATATCAGTGTCCACCATTCAGGATAGGGGATTTGAGGTGTCTTTCCTAGGTGAGGAGGTCCTTATTCACCTTAAGGGGACCAGTATCACATCAACCAAAGTGATTGGGACTCGTGATGGGAAATTGTACAGACTCGGTTTTCATCGGTTTTCATCCATTACATGCTTTGGCTAGTAGCAACAACAACAGTTAGTTGTGTGAGTTGTAGCATAGGAGGATTTATCACTTACATCATGGAGCTTTGAGGGTGTTGAGGGATATTGTGACAGGATTTCCACAGTTCGACACTAACATTAGGAGGTATGCAGGGTGTGTGCTCTTGGGAAGTACACCGAGACTATCTTTCCGAGTAGTGATAGTAGATCAGCTGGGATACTTGATTTGGTACACTCTGATGTGTGTGGGCCCATGTCATTAGTTTTCTTGGGTGGATGTGAGTATTATGTGAAATTCATTGATGACCACTCCAGGAAGCCTTGGATCTATTTCTTGAAGACCAAGAGTGAGGTCTTTAAGAGGTTCCAAGAGTTTAAGGCTCTTGTGGAGAACTAGACAGGGAGAAGGATCAAGGTCTTGAGGTCAGACAATGGGGGTGAGTATACCTCCACAGAGTTCAGAGACTTTTTCACCCAGAAGGGTATTAGGAGATAGTTGATCATTCCTTACAACCCCCAACAGAATGGGGTTGTTGAGAGGAAGAATACATCTATTGTTGGTGTAGCTAGATTTATGTTTCATGATCAGGGGTTTCCATTCTTCTTATGGGATGAGGCTTGCAGTACTATAATGTATCTACAGAACATGAGTCCACATAGATCTCTAAGGAGAAAGACTCCTAAGGAGGCCTTCACTGGGAGGAGGCCAGATGTTGGACACCTTCACATATTTGGGTGTCTGACTTTCTCTCATGTCCCTTCTGAGAAGAGGACAAAGTTGGATCCCACAACAGAGAAGGGGATCCTAGTTGGATACAATGGGGTCTCAAAGGCCTATCATATCTACATACCAACATTGAGGAGAATTTTTATGAGGATGTTATATTCGAGGAGGATAAAACCTTTCAGAGATCTTGTGAGTTGAGAGATAAAGTTGAGAAGGTCCCACAGATGTAGGATGATACATCACAGGGGACACATCCTCAGGTGTCTATTACACTGAGTTCAGGGCTGACTGGTCCACCCAGTACAACTACAGGATCACATGTGAATGGTACACAGACCACAGGTGCATGTGCTTCAGGATATCATACATCTATGGTGAGATCTATGGATGAGAGTGAGGGGCATGAGGGTATTGTTTCATAGGAGGTTACTTCAGAGAAGAGGAGACCAATATGGTCTTAGGAGACCTTGAAGGAAGCCAAGGAGCATGTTGGTGAGCCCTGAAGGTTGATGAGAGAGAGCAGAGCACCAAAGAGGTTTGGTTCATACTTGGCCATGGTGACTAGCATCACAGATTCCTAGCCCACTACTTTGAGTAGGAAGCAGACCAACAGTTCTAGACAAATTCCATGTAGGAGGAGTATGATTCCATTATGCGGAATGATGTGTGGGAGGTGGGGCCTAAACTAGAGGGGAAGTCAATTGTGACTTCCAAGTGGTTGTACAAGGTAAAGTATGTTGCAAATAGAAGCATTGAGAAACAAAAGGCTCGATTTGTGGTGAGAGGATTTTATCAGGTTGAAGGGATTGACTATGATGAGACATTTGCACCAGTTGCGAGATATACTTACATCATGAGTATTATGGCAATTGTAGCAGAGATGGGTTGGAAGATACATTAGATGGATATGAATATAACATTTCTAAATGGTCTTATAGAGGAGGAGGTATACATTGAGAAACCATAGAGGTTCGAGGTGATTGGGAGAGAGTCCCACATGTGGCTCTTGAAAAAGGCATTGTATGGTCTAAAGCAAGCTCCACAAGCTTGGCATTCCAGGATTGTCTCTTACTTGCTGCAGATGGGCTTTAAGAAGAGTGAGGCAGATTTGAATCTCTATTACATTGTTTGTGGAGAGGATACTCCCATTCTTATCCTATATGTTGATGAGTTTTTTATCACTGGAGGGGAGGAGCTCATAGATGATTGCAAGAGGGGTCTTGCTTCAAAGTTTGAGAAGAAGGACATAAGATTGATGCATTATTTATTTGGCATGGAGGTTTGGCAGGAGGATGGGAACGTCTTTCTGGGACAAGGGAGGTATGCAACGGATATTCTTAGTAGATTTTAGATGGAGGATTGCAGACCCATGTCAACACCTATGATCACCAAATGGAGGAATCTTAGTGCTTCTGAGTTCGAGTTAGTGGATTCCACGAGATATCGTTAGTTGGTTGGTTCATTGATGTATCTAGTCAACACTAGACCATATATTTGTTTGGTTGTGAAAACTCTCAATTAGTATATGGTGGAGCATAGGACAGTGCACTTGATAGAAACAAAACATGTTTTGAGGTACATAGTAGGGTCAGTGGAGTATGGTTTGGACTACGTCAGAGGTAATGGGGTCATGTTGATTGGATATACAGATTCATTTTGGGCAGGATGTGAAGTTGACAAGAAGAGAACTTTAGGGTGTTGTTTTGGGTTGGGATCAACAGTTGTTTCTTGGTTCAACTGGAAACAAAAATCAGTGACACTGAGTTCTATTGAGGCAGAGTATATGGAAGCTAGTCAGGCCAATTGTGAGGTTATTTGGCTTCACAAGTTATTGATTTCTCTATTTGGTCATGAGTTGAGGCCTACTATGATTCACTGTGATAATTGGAGTTGTATCAAACTCTATGAGAATCCAATCTTTCATGACAGGTCAAAGCACATAGAGATCAGATACCACTTCATCCTTGATTGGGTTCAGAGAGGAGCAGTTCAACTTGAGTACATATATATTGATGAGCAGATTGAAGACATTCTCATGAAGTCTTTTCCAAGGGGCAAGCATGTCTACTTTAGAGACAAGATGGGAGTGGTGAAGAACATTTTCCTCAGTAAGAGGGAGTGTTGAGTTTTGGTACCTTGGGAAGTTTTCCCCTAATATTATTGATGTGCCTAACACTAAAGGGGGGAAAATTACCCTTCCCTCACTTTACTTTATGTTATAAAATTAAAGTGACTTTATGAGCTCATCAATCATAAAGTGACTTAGGGAACTTAAGTAAAGAGGGAGATTTAATCTCCACCCTTGGTCTCGGTTGGCTAAGATATAATCCTAGCCATTGGTTCCTGAGTTACCCTAAGGATGGGGATAAAGAGAAGAGAAGAGGAAAAGGGGGGTGCATTGTCTCTATAAGTGAATGAAGAGAAGAAGGAGAGGAGAAGAAGAATTTGGAGAAGGAAAGGAAGAAGGGTGCACTAGTCTTGGGAAGAGGGTGCTACAGCAAGGGCACACTTGCAGCCAAGGAGAGGCGCACTTGCAACCAAGGAAGGGTGCACTAGAATCCCAAGTAAGGGTGCACTTGCAGCTCAGGAAGGACATGGATTCCAAGGCATTGCACAATAACATCTTTAGGAAATACAATGCTAAAGTCTGAGGCAAAGGGAATTGTTTCCTAGGCTATCTAGTGGCACAAATTCCAAGAAATATTTGGCAACTAACTAGAGATAAATTGGTTGTAATATTTTTTGTAATATTTTTCCTTAAAGCTCCTAATAAATTTCCTCTTCACTGGTTTTCCCCATGGGGGTTTTTCCAGGGTCATGTTGACCAAAAATCTCAGAGTATAAATTTGTGGTATGCTTGTGTTTATTATCAACATTTAGAGTGTTAAAGATTAGAGGTGAATATTATTGTTTATGACTGTTAAAAGCTAATTCTGGACAACAAACATTTTCCTATTTCAACCCTTATAACAACAACATAAATGAGCATGATATCAGTAACCATTTGAGCCATCAAATAAAGGTAAGGATCCCATCAAAGTTATTAGGAAAGTGTTGGAAATTACAAATGTTTTGGTGTTCTATTATCCTTTGGTTGAAAGGCTCCAAGATGCACCCATGGGTAAGCTCACATTGAAAATATTCATTGCAAGTATGTCTCTCATTCCTATATTCTTTAATAGACAAACTGGCATTTTCAATACATTACCACTAGATTTACGGGACTCTTTTGAAGCAGGGAATTTGTCCATTTTTTAGGGATATTGGGCACTTTGCAAAGGATGATGCAATATTCTAGCCAACCCTTAGCTTTATTAGAAGGAAACTTCTGACACCTTTTGTTCTTGGTAGGTTTAAAGAAGGAGTTCAAAGACAACCAATTTCTATAAATATGTGGTGAAATCAAGAAAGAATAAGAGCAAATAAAAGATGAGTGGCACCATATTGAGTGCTCTCGCAAGAAATTTCATAAGCATTTCCAGCTGCCAAATAATGCTAAAGTGGAGTAGGAGAAGGCTACAATGGAAAGTAGAGTGCTCACTATCATAGTCCCAAGCTGCCTTAACCTAAACCTAAGGTTAAATCCATTGAAATCTCTATATCATTGAAAGAAAAATGTGTTTATAGGGTGGCTATGTACAGAGGTCTACCCTATATTTAGTCAATGTCTTGTCTTAGATGTATGTGAGGGTTAGGTGTTTAGAAATCATACTAGAATAGATGTAAATTCTCAATACAATGAAATGGTAGTGTTGTTGTAAAGTTTTTGTTGCATATAACTATAGTTTGATAAAGTTGAAGTAGTCACATCGACAAACTTCTTAGCCCACTCATTCCAATCCACTTTGTATTGTACATTGCTTTTGTGTTGTCTCTTGATCTTCTAGGGTCTAAATACCAATCTCTTTCCTGAAAGAATGGATCATAACACACAAGAATCAAACTTCAAGTATTTTAACTTTAGCTTTTTTTTTTGTATTCAATCTATTTTATTATTTTCACTTGATGTTATTTGGATGATATGGCAATATGCAAGGGACCGGGCCAATTGCACATTGGGGGATAATACCATCACTATTTTCAATCTTTAGTAGAGCTTCCTGAGAATTTCAAATGATAAAATCTCAATTCAAAATTTGGTTCTTTATGACACTTATTGAATTATAATTCACAATTGATCACTGCCATTGTCCCATTCAATACAAAGTTTCACTTATCACTTGCATGATGTACAATAAGTGTATATAATTTGCACATAGTGCATCAAAATAAAGTGAGACTTCTTGCAACAAATGTAGTGAAAACAATATTCCTCCTCATCTTCATAAGTTTTTTGCATTTTACATATATTAKAGGACTTTCAAGGCTTGGACAACTCTAATTGACTTTAACTCTAACCTATATTTCAAGTACTAGAAATATAGGTTAGAGTTAAAGTTAAACTTTGTATTGAATGTTGAATTCATGGTTTTTTTGTAACACCAACCTCAAGCAATAAGAGGGTTTGGATATGTAAGATTCCAKCTCGAGTCGGGAAGATTTCTAGGAATAGAACATATGTTATATGTTCCAGATTTGAAAGTAAACCTACTCTCAATTGCATCTTTTGAAGATAAAGGATATGCAGTCGCATTCTAGGATGGACATGTACTTGTGTATTCAAGGGAAGCTACTCAATACACTGCAATAATGCTTGGTTTTCACAAGGAGAGGTTATATAGGTTACTTGGAAGACCTATAATTGGGTCTAATGGTTTCTTGGATTCAACATCATATTTAGTGTTAGATTCAATGTCATATTCAACATCAACGTCAGAGGCATTGTCAGAGATAGGAAGTTGTGAGACTCCTTCTAATACAATTGGAAGAATGATTCCATGAAGAAAACCATCAACAAGAAAGGATTTCATTGTAAATATGTATATTTGTAAATTTGCAAGACAATATGCATATCTAAATGCCTTTTAAAGTCTATTACTAATGTTGTATTACAATTCTTGTTAGACACTCATTAGATAATTTTAAGACTGAGAGGAGTCTTGTAAGATTTCTATATAGTCACCTTTATAAATTTTCAAGAGTGAGAGGAGTCTTGTAAGATTTATATATAGCCACCTTTATCAATTTTCAAGAGTGAGAGGGATCTTATAGAGATTTCTAATCCTTTCGACAATAGTGAAGATAAAACGAATTGTCTTATTATCAACTAAAGAAATTCATATGGAACAAATTTTCTAAGTTAACATTCTTATTCTGAAGTATCGAAGGTGAAGGAATAGAAGGATGCAGGAAATTGGAGCATGTAGATAGAGAGCGGGAAGAGCATCGAATTTATGTAAATATTCCTAGAGTTGGTAACAAAATAACTTCCTTAAATGGATAGAGGTATATACTTGTAAATATGTATGTTATAAGGATCTCTAGAATAGCATGTCATGTTCATGTAGATGTATACCTTGAGCATAAGAAGGTCAAACAATACAATGAATACAGAGAACATGTTTAGAGTTTCTTTCAAGGAAGGAGAGAGGAGATGGTCAGAGAATTCATCCAAAGACTCCTACAGGTACATCAACAGTACCGGAACAATGAGTCCAAATGGGAAAGGCATAGATCAACATTTGACTTGGTTTCATGATGGTCGAGATAGACTATATTCAACAAAGAAGGAGATGGGACTGGATGTTGAGTACATGATCTAGATTTGGATATTGTAGAGATTCAGTGAGCAGACTTTTGTTATGAAGGAATCTATGAGCCAGAACCAGAGCTATATTTAATTAGTGTAAGTTGCCAAAGAGTCAGAGTTAGAGCCATATTCCATAGAAGTAGACAAAAGTACACTAATCTAGTATCCAAGATCCAAGATCTAAGATGAAATTCAGTCCCAGAATGTTCAACAAGGTGGAAGAGTGAAGAAGCTTCATCATTACTAAGTTATTGAATAAGAGCATTTCAATAAGGTGGAAGAATGAGTAAGAGTTATCATCCCTAATTTGTTGAAATATTCATACTTTTGGAGGATGAAAAGTTATTTAGTGGGAAGGAGTGATCCAAGAGGATACAGAATGCTCACAGAGGTCTAGGAAGATCCAAAACGCTCATAGAGGTCCAAGAGGATCCATAAATTCTCAAAATTTGATCGTCTCAAATTTTCTCTAAAAGGACTTCAATGCATAGATATCGATGATAGCTTTCCAACGATGCAAAAATTTCCTCAAACAGAGTTTGTATGCAAAAGTTATAGTTGGTCAAAGTTGTGCTCAAACATGACAAAAAATCAAAGTCAAGGTGACACGTGTCACCACTGGAAGGGTGACACATAGAATGACTGTACAAGACATGCAGTGATGACATGGAAACCCCACAATGTGACACTTGGTAGATAGCATGGGGCCCTACGAGTGATCAAGTAGTGATATGGGCTAACTATATGGCAACATGTGGCATGGTCTATATAGGTAGACCAATGAGAGGCTGCCACATGGCAACCTTGTAACAACCCTA
>JASDQU010011439.1:87391-99408 GCA_032191745.1 Picea mariana | reverse complement strand
AAAACCCAAGTGATAGAATCCTCAACGGCCCTGCCAATATCCTACAATGAATCTCTCTCCAAGGATGGTGCGCCCCCCTTGCTATAAACCCCCAATGGTGCGCCCTCCTCCTCTTCCTGTGCCTGTGGTTGTGTAGAACCTCCTGCACTGACGTAGATCTGACTAGAATGGTGTGGGAGAGTATTTCATCTCTGAGACCAAGCTTGGGAAAAGCTAGGTGGAATATTTCACCACCGAATCGTCCTCTAGGGTTTGTTAAGTCAAAATCCTCAAAACCCCCAATGTTGGGCTCACTAGCTAGAATCCATAAATCATAAGATAAACATACATGAATGAATGAGAAGAGGCTCTTGCCTTCCTTTTATACTTTTTGGCTCACCTTGTCCCTNTATTAATATTTAATTAATTAATTAAATCACTTTAATTAATTAATTAACCTTTTTACCTATGAAAATCTCCTTATCTCTCCTTGTGGCTTCCCTGGCCACTGAAAGTCACTTCTAGCCATCCCATCCTGTAGTGTTACTCCTCCCGATTCCAATGAGCTATTACACTGAGAGGTTCCTCCAAGTAATGTGCCCAAAATGCCCTCTTCAGTTATTTCAATTAACTTATAGCTCAAAATAGTCAAAATCATGGAAATCGTCGAAATGGAACGAAACCAAAGCCAACCTATGTGGAATGGCTCATAATGATGGAATATGATGATAAATGCCAACTAGACCCCATAATTCCTCTCAAATACCCCTGTACTTGCTATAATATCTGTCTGGCTACTCTGGTAATCATAAGTCTCTGCCCTGTGATGATGTCCCAAAGTGGGGACATTACAGTACAGTGTCTTTTCTTGGCCAAAAACTGTTATAGTTGCATATGACATGTCCATCTGTAGAGTTCCCTTTAACTTTGCAACCCATGACCTTGACAACAACATGCCAAAATTTGGAGGGATGTCAGGAACAACTACATCCATGACCAAATTCTTTGATGGGATTTGAGATAGGGATACAACCAGGTCTTTGATCAAACCCAAACACTTTACCTTCCTTGAATCAAAATAGAACAAATCTTTGCAAGGTCTAGTGATGTCCAAACATAGTTCATCCATGATTACCTTTGGCATAAGATTATGAGATTCTCCTGAATCTAACATTTCATCGTGTAAGGTCATATCATGAATTTTAAGTCTGACATACAAAGGAGGTACATCACCATCATCGCAATTTTCTTCCACCCGAGGACCAAATAAGATTGCAAGGTGATCATCTTTCACATTCAAAGTATCATATGCTTCTTCCATCTTTATCATTTTGATGATTTGGATTCTATATTCACCATTTCTTATCAATTCATTGAAAGGAACACAATTTTTTATTTTTTCCATTTCACCTTCAAAATTAAAAGGAGATTGTGGTTTTTCTACCTCTTTGATGACTGCATCATTTTTTGTTTATGGTTCCTTTTTTGGGGGCTCTTCTTTCTGTTTTCCTTTCTCCACTGCATCATTTGTAGAACTATCTTTCTTAGGTTGACTTTAAAAAGGTACATTAACTTGAGGCTCCCTTGTAGGATTCCCCTTTGGAGGGTTTGCAGACACCTTTTTATTTCTAAGATTGTATCACTTCTGAAACTGCATGATGGAATTTTGATACCCCCTCTTATACTCTTTTGTTTCCATTGGCAACATATCATCATTTTCTTGCATGAACTTATCATTTTCATCCATAAATTTATCATGTTCTTGTTTAGTTAGGAATACACCCGTTTCAGTATCATCACAACAATGTATATTTTCTTCAAGAGATTCATCAAAATTTTCATCCACATAGTTATTTTGGAAGAGGGGTTTGATTTTTTGATCACCTTGATTTGTTTGGTCTCTCTATCTGATCTGTGGAACATGTTCTCTTATGAAATTTGGATTCCTTAGTTGAAGTTCAGCTTGATCTCTGATGGCAGGCTTGTTATCCAAGGACAACTTTTCCACCAACCTTTCCATAGTCTTCATTATTAAATCAAATTTTGCATCTGATGACTGGGAAGTTGAGGGTTGAACTTCTCCTTGAATTTATTTTATATCAGTTTCATGATTTATTTGATCTTTTCTAATGCCATCAGATTTACCCCTACTTCAATTGCATCATTCATCATGTTGTCTAGTGTAGTAGATCTCCTTTCCCTCAACAACATAGAAGAATCACTATCAAAAGAGTCAGCATAATGATGTTGGGCAGCTCCAGGAGGGGGTTTTACTTCAACAGGAATTGAATTATAAACCCTCATAAATCTGGTTGAAAAATCCTGAACCGCCTCACTGGGTGATCTTTTTATGTTATTATACTGATTCAGCAGTTCAAGAGGATTTTTCTTGTCTCCCCATTTTTCAAGGAAAGTTGCCTCAAACGCTGTAAAATTAGGGATACTTGCTGCTGGAAGAGCCTTAAACCACTTGCTGAGCTCACCTGAGAGAATTTGCGCAAACAATCTTACTTTTACATCTTCATCATCTACCTCCTCAAGGTCAGCAAAATCATTAAACCAATCTAAATGTCTTTGAGCATAAATGTTCTCTTCTACATCATATGCATTGATTCTCTGATTATAATTTCGAGGAAGATCATGTAATTGAGCAGGTAATACAAGGTGAGAATATCTTTTTTCCATGGCTCTAGGAGGATTCTAGACTGGATGAAAAATCTGACTGGGAATGACAACATTTTGAATAGGGACAACGAAAATCAAATATTGAAATTTCTTTTCATCAAACAAAAATCCATTCAAGATAGACTCTGATCTAGATCTAAACAAACTTTTCTCAAATTTTACATCAAAATCAAGATCATCAATGCTCTTCACTCTGTCCTTAGTTAATGATAGATTTTTGCCCAAAAAAATACCTAAGTCAGATACCTTTTATTTTCTTTTATGTAAGAGTTTCTCAGGATAAGCCACATATGCTATAGTTTCTAGATTCGGATTTATCCTAGTGTAAATCTTCTTTGGAGCCAGGATTTCTCAATAAAGTTACTTTTTTGCTACTGATATTATAAAATGAAGTCGTCGGGGTAAAGGTTTTCAGCCAAAATTATGTTTGATTCTTTATTACCCTCATGAATCAAATCCAAGATTTCAGTCATTCTTTTCCAAGGAAAATTTAAATTTTCATTCCCCGACAACAACGTCAAAATGTTATCACTATGTAAATTGCATAGGATGAGGAAGAAACTCACAAAGGTAACCATGAAACCACTTTAGAATTGAAACTAGAATTCAGTTTAGAGAGGGGTCTCTCTTGTCACTTGGTCTCTAAAAGATAGGTTTCCTTTTTAAAATAAATGGCTAGGTTTTGAAAGAGATTTTTATAAGGTTTGATGGCAAGAAGGAAATGACCCTGTTGGGAAATGGAGTCAACTCTGAAAGAAAATGAAATCAGTGGCTGGTAGGTAGAACTCTCAAGGAAGAAAATGCTAGGTAGGTAATGATATTTCAATTTTTTAATTTGTTGTTATAGAATGGAAGAAAGAGGAAAACACATAACAACAATCAGAGAACCATTAAAGCTGAATTCTGATTAGTTAAGAAGGAAATGACAGTGTTCAAATTTCCAAAATCTAAACCATCATTTTCAGATGAATTTCAGACCATTTGGTATTTAATTTAAACATATAAGTATCATCAGATGAAAGATAAAGTAAAAAATAAGTACATACATGAAGGATCACACATACGGCAGGTCATCACCCCTAGAATCTTTGGTATGAAAAATCTTTGGACATCTACACTAGTATTTCATTCAAATTCAGAAAATCTGTACAATGTTCAATACAATATTTTCCTTTGTTCTTCTGCCAACCCTTAGCACATTCAAAATGCTCAAATATATATATATATATATATATATATAAACTACCTTCCTAGGTTAGAGAAGTCAAACTTCCCTACTATCCTATGATTTTGGATCTGATTACATCAAAAGAGAACAACTTGTAAACTACTTGCTAAAAATAGAAAAGTCTCCTTGACCATATTAATGCATACAATATTATTTAACAAAAAGAGATCTCCAACACATTTTCAACTTTAAGGCTGATATGAGTCATCTTGGATAGTTGGAGAAGGATCTTGGAGGGATCTGAGTGCTGACAAGGCTCTAATTTATCTTTGCGTAGAGAGCTAGTGTGACATGTTGTGTAAACGTAACCTTCAATAGTTGCATAGCGAGCTTTGCACAACGTGGCTAGTATTTTCTATAAAACTCATTCAAGTGGTGGTTGCAACATCTGTGGAGGATAATCATGACTGCTAGGCTAACCACCAATCATTTCTCAGTATTTATTATCCTTAAATATGCTTGCAACATTTGCATAGCGTGAGGTCTCTACGCAAACTCTATACAATGCAGTTTTCAGCAAAACTCAAAACTGTTTTTTTGCAGTGGTTCCTCAAAAAACAAAAAAATGGTGCATGCATGAACCTAAATCTCAGCCACCTCTGCCAGTATCTCTAACCTCCTTCTAGCTTCATCATCAACATGAATTCTTTGCTTGATAGACTTATTTTCTTTTTTCAATGATAAGTTTTGTCTTTTCAAGCTTCTTACCTGTCTGAACAACAATGCACTTTTTCTCAATTTTGACTGAGCATTTGAGAGAGATTCACATGCATCATCAATGACTGGTCCAAACTCCTTAAGGTGTCTCTCAAACTCTAGTTATGATACTCTTTTATCTTCTCTAAGTTGGATAATCAAGTCTTGGGACTCTCTCAATTGCTTGTTGATCCATTTTACATTTTTCTCACCTTCTCCAAGTGAAGTGTGAGTCTTTTCAACGGGTTGGCCCTTTTCATGTGTTACCTCTGCAGGCTTATGGTCTAGACTTATCCTTTTAGCTAAGGATCCTGTCATTGGAGATGTAGGTTTAGTTATATCTACAACTTTAGGACTATGTTTGAGTTCTTTTCCCTTTAAAGCTTCTGGAACCTTTGAAATTGATTGCCTCCTTAGACCTAATGCATCTTTTGATGTTTTCATGTCATGTGCCTTTTCAGCCAATTTCCTATTCATTTCCCTGTTATCATAAAAAATCTTAGCTATGACATGATGAGATTACCTAAGCTGATCCTGTAGCTCCTTGATTACTTGGTATTTTTCCTCTGGTTGTGCCTGATCTTCATCCATTCCTTGAGATGAATGATCAATAGACTGTGTATGTAGGGAAGGTACAGGAAATCTCTTGGCAACTAACCTTGTGATTGGGCGACTGAATCTTGGTGTTTCCTCCACCTCATCAACAAAGTGTAGCCTTATACCTTTCTTTTTAGCTAGCTAGCTTGGTGGAAAATCATCAATCTCCTTTCCCTTCCCTTTGTCTTGTTCTATAGACCCTTTCTCTTTTCCACTTGACTATTTAGAAACCACTTTTTCTGCATGTGAGGGGGTGTCTCCTTTGGGATCTAAATGAGTGTTTGTTGAGGCCAAGAAGGAGTCCCGTTCTCTATTCAACTTGCTAATTTCTTCCACCACTAACAATTTTACCAAGGAGAAATGAAACAAACTACTCTTAAGCTGATCATCCCTAGCTTGTACTTTGTCTTCCATTTTTCCTAGGCTTCTATATAGGTAAAAAGGTAGGTTTAAAGGGTTCCTTCCAATGAAATGAATCAAAAGCCTTATGTGATACTGATATACCTTGTCAAATCTTCCCTCACAAGTGAAATACCTTTGAACCACCCTTAAAAACTTCTCATAATGCTCAAGTATGCATTCTCTTGGGATGGTGGCACCAATTTTTTGTTTCTTGTACTTGAGTTTGAGAAAATCGGTGTAGAAATCTGGATCAAGGGGCATACCTTTAAACCACTTTTCTCCTTGAATTGGAATCTCAGTTGTAGCAACTATTGTTTATTATGACGTTTGGAAGGTGAATTCAACAATCCTTGACTGGACTCCATTGAATTTGAGGGAAAATTCCTTTGTTACATGTGCATGGTAACCCTTGATCTTCTCACAAAACCTTATGAAGCTAGCCTACTCAAATGAAACCCTAAATGATGGATCAGAATTCACCAGCTCTAAATTCTGTGGCTCACACCTTAGCACACTGCCTCCTTTGTTATATTTTTTATTTCTATGAGTGGCCATTCTTGTGGATGCAAAATTAAATCTGGGACTAGTTAAAACAAGGTGGTTCAGAGGCTAAAATTTTATAGTGAATTTTGCACAGCGTGCAAAAGGAAAAAAAAGGTTAGGGTTTACTCCATTGTCAAATATTTATCATAGGGCACGATTAACTCTTGATCTTAGGTTTGCAGGTGTAGTACATTTGATAGACTCAAGCCATTACCTTTCAACATTTGTGCAGTGAAAACAGGGGATGCATAACGTGTTTACATGGGTTTGCGTAGCTGGTATGATATTTCAAATTTGATGAGGAGAAAGAGTCTAATTGCTGGAGGAAGGTGTTGTGTAGTGAAATATGGGTGATGAAAGACAAATATAATCCAAGCAAACGATATTTTGAAAGAGAGAGGTTTGTTTGGGATGACAAGACACTTTGGGTAGCGCCTAAGTACTTGCACAATGTGTTTACACAACGTGTGTACCTTTCTGCAATCTAAGTACAAAAACCACTTCAAAAGTAGTAAAATGTCATTATGATATTCGATGACCCTCAAATATTCACAATACATCATTATTCTCCATGACATCCCCAAAATACCAATTCACCTAGATATATGACTTGGCTCTTTTTTCACATGCTATTTGATGTTTTATAGCAAAAATGACCCAGAGACTTTAAAATAACTCATGAGACACAACTCCTAGAATACACACACACACTCAATGACTCAATTAGGAATTCCTTGGTCTTCCCAAGACCAAGGCATGACTTTGCAGACTCTAGACAAACCTCTAACTCTACCCTAAAAATAATGATACTAACATGTTGTTTGCAAGTTTCCGATTTACTTGGAGGTAGGTATCCTCCTTAATGAAAAAAATGGTCAGATCTTGGTCATCGCGCAAGACCACAAGGCCAACAACGATGTTGATTGCATTTCAGGGAAATACACAAGCTATGTAGTAGAGAAAACACAGCTACAATGCAGACACTTCCATGGCTCAATCATTCACTATGCATAGAGTTCAAAAGGCAGTTGGATTGCAATCAGGTCAATGAGTTCTTATTTCCTGAGAATGTGCCTCTAAGAGCTAGTGTTGTAGCCAGAGGTTTGATCTGCAATTGCTTAGAGAAATTCTACCATGAGTAAAGAATATCCATTTGTCCATTATCATAATAGATGAGCTCGTAGAACTCCAAGTCATGGAAAAGAGAAATTATTGATGCTTGATGTGAACCTCATTCCATCATTTTCAATGAATCCGGTAGTTTACACTGTTCATTTTTCATTGTCATTACAATGTAGCAGCAAGTCGGATTCAGCATAACGAAATTGTTGGCATCCACTCCAAACAAATTTCCTACACAAGAAATGTAGCTCAGTTTTCTATACAGAAGACAAGTTGATTGTTTCAGATAAAGACTCATGAAATCAACATTCAAAATCCATCAATCGTTTAATATGGATATCTTTGTCAAGGTCTACAAGATCATTTGGAGGAAATTAGAAAGTCCTCCTTGAAATCTATTGGATAGTTCCACTCTTGATGGGCCATGACCTTAAGCCTCTACAATATTCAGCGCACAATGGTGACAATGGAAAAACTGCTTTTTTGGAATGTATGAGGGTTGTGTTGAGGGGTCCTAAATCCATTTAACTCAACAATAGGTACTAAACCCACCACCGAGGCCCAATTAGACTTTACAGTGTTTAATGGTGGAATGGTTCTCTAGATATTGTGATCCGGCCAAACAATCGATGGGCTTTACGTAGTGATTGACAGGATGTCTTCTTGTGAAATCTCCTCCTTCTGTTCAGACTTTCTCTTTTTTTGTATTTTCTCTTATAGATGGGACCGATACAAGATAAATAATAGTATAAACTAGCTAGGTAACAAAGGGAAAAGAACTTAATGATTGAAGAAGGATGAGTTCAGGATAACCCTTCTGCTCAAGCATGTAGACAACGATTCTTACACCTAAAACAAACCTAGTACTAATACATTAACCTGTCGGTGTTCCAATTATTGACTGAGATATGATTATCAGGAGAAAACATACATGCAATAAATGATGGAAAGAAAAATAGTTTCCTTAACTCTAATCATCAATCGCATATTGACACAATGATTTACTTTGAACCATTAAAGACAAGAACTATAAAAATATTGAATATGATAACTTATCAATAGATTCAAAGGCTCTTACTCGTTACAACATCCATTCATTAGATAAAATCAGAAATAATTCTTCTTCAGATCCATTCACACATGCTTTTGATGAAAAACACAAACTTTTTTTTGGTCCTAAACATTACTTCTCAATTAAGGTGTCTCCGAAATAGTTCTTTACAAGTCCAAAATTGAGGGTCTTTGCAAAAACCAGCAACCCTATCTAACAGGTTGATCTTCTTATTTATAACATATCATTAACTAAAAACAACTATCAAAGTGCAGCTAAGTAAAACAAAAATTGCCACATGGAGATTTCATCGCTCAGTCTTTCAAAAGTCATCAAATAGTTTAGCTTGACTAGATGAATCTTCTTGTACTCCGACCATTGGACGAAGATATCCTCGCACATGTTGGCATACAGGAACCTTTGTTGATACATCGGGGCTGAAAGGATCTCCTTGATCTCTATTACCCCTGTCGATATTTGATTATTTTGGCACTTAACTGTTGTAGCATTGTTCGAGCCTTGATCGGGTACTCCATGAACTGTTGCACTTTTCCTGGAACCATGTTTTCCACCTTTGTTATATCTACATCCCACAATGAGTCTTTCTTGGCATGTAATTTGACTATGTCATGCAAGTCGACAAAGTCATCGGGGTTGCCAAATTTTGGGAGGCTAATGTCTCTCATCACTCAGTTGACCTTGGTCAAGCTCTTTTCGCACTTGGCCCATTTCTCTTGGATCTCCTGATGAGGTTCTTGGGCCATTTTCACCCAGTATTCGACCAAATTCTTTATGCGACTGATGTTGCTATCCCTTAGCACCCGAATGATGTGCTCTTCAGCGTCTCTACCTGTTGACGGGAAAAATTGACCGTCCGTCAACTGAGAGAGTGGAACCGGTCTGGGGTTGTCTAATAACCCAAGCCGTTTGGGATGAACCACCCTGACGGGTTTAGCGGCTCCGTTAGCCGATCTAAGTCCTAAGAAAACAAAAAAAGAAAAACTACTCTAAACTAACTAATCTAACTAAAATTAACTATTAAACAAACTAATAAACTAATCTAACTAAAACTAACTATTAAACAAACTAAAAAAAAATTAACTATTCTATATATACAATCTACTAACTAATACTATACTAACTCTAACTAATTAACTATCTAACTACTAACAGAAATAAATCTTATTCACAAAATATACAATATTAACAATTTACAGATTTAAATAAAACCTGAAAAACTCATTTGCATTCTGCCCTAAGACAGAGAGATTGATTTTATAATTTTATGAAACAAAATTTAAATAAAAACTAACTTAACTAAACAACTAATATACTAATTCTAACTACACATATATCTAACTAAACTACTAATATTATACTAACAAATTCCCTATTAAATACTGAAAAACAAACTGACCTGGAAAAATGCTCCAGATTTGTCCTGTATGTAATGGCTATCTTAGTTGATCAGAGGGAGGAAACACACACCGAATTATCCATAATCTTGTCGTAAACAATAAGCTGCAATTCTCTACAAGTATGATTACAGGACAAACAAGACATAAAAATTACAACAATCTTATGATTTATAAATCTTCACAGTTAGATAAACCTGTATGCAAAGACTTATACAAAATGATTCAATTAATGAAGAAGAGAAATCTGTGATTCATCAACTGAAACAAAGTAATTGTTGTATTTTTAAGTAATGAAAGAAATCAGATATGGATAAAATATTAATTAAATCATATCATTCTGCAATAGACTATGATAGCTAAAGTAGTCTATAATCAACTGCAAATGACATGCATAAACTTGAAACAAAAGATTGATATTATGAAAGCGAAAGCTGTAGCAAAACATCAATTCCTGTCTCAGTTTGCATTAGAAATCCATAGCCTGGTTCTCCCACAAGTGAGGATGCCCCTTATTACACAAAATAATAAGTATTTAAAGACCTTCCACAGGGTAAAACATCCCTGTGGAAGTTATCAAAACTATTTACATAAAATCTGGGAAGATATCCCAAGTCTGACTAAACTAGGAACCTAAAATAAAAACTAAATCACACAAATATCTCCTAGACTGTCCAGCATGTCCAATGCAATTCGTATGTACCTGAAAAGGGTTAAAAATGGACAAGTTAGAAGGGTATTTTATTGATAAAATGATAAAAAATCTAATTCTATAGACTAGCTACAGAATCTTGCGATTTTGTAGCTGGTCTAAATAAGACACAGAATCAACATTAAAATCAACTCAAATCTTTTAAAGAATTAAATTCAACTAACATCTAATAGCTATTTGAAAACGAATCATTCAAATTGAAATTGTTATACTAATTTGAAATCAAACAAGACCAAGATCAATCAAATGACTACAGAGATACGTGTACTCTGTTTCGTTTGTTGTCACAAAATCGGGTAAACGGAATCATATTGGATATCCAACGGTAATGAAATCGATACATAACCAATTCAAATCGATACAGTTAAACCAATCCTAGGCCATTGTTATGCTACCTCATCAACAGGAAACACAATCGAATCCATATAAAAACAACAATATCATTTTCAAATTGACATAACTGTATTAACAAAACAAACGATCTATGCCATGAGCGAATCAAATCAAAACTGGTGCGTAAATTGTCATAAACGAAATCATAACGAGATCAATCAATTGATAATAGGGTTCGTAAGTGTTGTCCGATCGTTTGTTATTGCAAATTGGGGCAGACAAAATCATTCACGAAATCATTTCTTGAATTCATTTTGAAACGACTATTACCCAAATTTCCTCATACGAATTTGACAGAAATAACATAAGTCGATCTAAGTTAACAAACTTGTTTGAAAATTAAAATTAATAGAGCTACAATCAAGTCTATTTTTTATACAAATACAACTCATAAAATCGATCATACTAACTAAAGATACACAGCAATCCAATCAAAACAAGAGCAAATCGAATAGTTGGAGCTTAACATAGTCATTGTGAATCAAAACGCTCCATGATTCGGGTGTAGATATATTTTGCACAAGCTTAAATGAGAATATCATTTCCATACGAAATAGATTCGTTCTTTCCAAATAAGAGCCAATCAGAGTTGTATTCCTAATTTAGAAGATTCCATCACGTTAGTTCAAACTCACGAAGTTGTTCCAAAATCACAGCATACAAACTAACCATAACGAAATCATATCAAACCAAAACATGATCGTGCTCTTAATTTAGCATGAAAACCTCCTGTTCAAATTAGATACAAACAAATCCAATCAAAAGCAAACCATCGATTTCATTAACTCATATCAACAAACAATCGAATCAAATCCAACGAAAACCTGTCAATTGCTAAACTGGGAATGAGCAAATCGTGTATCCAAATCAAAACTTCATTTAATTTTAGCAAAGAGAAAACAATGTACAGGATGAACAACATTATGACAGAGCCATTTCAAATGATAGACAGAGCTATTTGAAAACCAAACTCACATCATTATATTAATTCGAGGAATTCACAAACGAAAATGATATCGGAATTCATACCTGGATGACGAGCAGACAGCTTGTTCATGACATTTTGGAGTTGACAATGGCTGTAGCCGATTCAACATTCCTGAAAATGATGGAACTAGTAGTTTTCTGGTTCCTATCAGTTGCTTGGAGCTTGTCCCTTTGGCCGGTCAACACTGCAACTTGGTTTTCCAATGA
>JASDQU010011439.1:18071-39733 GCA_032191745.1 Picea mariana | reverse complement strand
GGAGACATCTTCCGAGTCATTCCCTTAAGGAATAGGCAGAGCGTAAAAAGATAATAGATGATCATGACAAGATTTACTCAGAGATCGAAATCAGTCATCTTCTTTCAAATAACAGACTTTTCCAACATAGATATAAATTTTAGAAATACACCATTGATGTTTATACAAATTTTCTTAGCAGTTATTTCAGCGAAGGAATTTTCTGTTGTCTTGGTCTGAATATCTCAGTATATAGGTATGTGTATTTCCAAAAACACAAACTGATAAATTCAAAGGGGAAATCAAAAACAAAAAAAAGAAAATGAAAAAGCAAACAAAAGCAAAATATGTACATAATATACAAGGGTTGTCACCAAGGAAAGTATCTTTTCAAGGCTTGGCCATTTACCGGATAGGTGTCAAGCTGACCCTCAAGATTTTTCAATCGAAAAGAGCTGGGACCCAACTTTTCAGCAATTAAAAACTGTCCAAGCCATAAGTTTTGAAATTTAGTGTGCTCTCCCTTTCCCTCATGCGGTTTGTCCCATTTCAGGACGAGGTCGCCTACTTCAAAATTCCTATCAGAAGCAGATTTAGAATCGAACCAGCTTTTAACCAATAGTTGATGTTGATATAACTTACGTTTGTCTTGGGCTCTTACTTCTTCTAGCTTCATCAAAGCGTTAATTCGGTTTTCCAAAGGGGGACAATCTTCTTCTTGGACTTTCTGTGACAACTTAAGTAAAGGAAGGAGAATGTGAGGTGGAAAAATTGCTTCTCTGCCATAAACAAGAAAAAAGGGGGAGTTACCTATAGCAGCTTTTGGCGTTACCCTATCAGCCCATAATGCGTTTAGCAGTGCGTTGTACCAATTTTTGTGATTTTCAACCACCGTTCTCTTGATGATCTTAATCAAGTTCTTGTTTGTCGATTCTGCCAATACGTTGCCCTGGGGGTAGTAACTAGCAGAATACCTCAATTTAATTCCTTTTTCCAAAGCGAGCTCGCTCATCTCAAGAGAGGAGAAGTAAGAAGCATTATCAAATACTAAATAGTCAGGGATACCAAAACGAGTGATAATATTTGAGTTTAGAAAGGCAATTACCTGACTAGTGTTGACAGTTCTTAATGTGGCAGCGTCAAACCATCGGGTGAAGTAATTTGTGGCTGTCAAAATAAAATTGTGTTGTTGTGAGGACGGGAGGTTGATTGGACCTATGATATCAAGGCCCCACTACTGAAAAGGAGAATCTACTGAAACGGGCTGCAAAGGAAAGGCTGGTTTTTGTAAGCACCCTGGTGCTTTCTGACAAATGATACATTTACGACACAAGGCATGGGCGTCTCTAAAAAGCGTGGGCCAGTAATAACTGTCTCTCAAAACCTTATGGGCAGTGGTGTCACCACCAAAATTACCACCCGCTTCTCCTGCATGCAACTCCAGCAAGACTTTTTCTGCTTCATCTTTTTCAAGACAGCGCATCAGTACGCCGTCAAAATTTTGACGAAACAGGATACCATTAACCAGATGAAAGGAGGCAGAATTTAATCTCAACGCTCTTCTTTTAGTGGGGTCCAGGTGATGGGGAGTTGACCCATGTTCAAGACAAAATCTTATATCGTCATACCAAGGACTGACAGGGTTCTGTGTGCAACAGATTAGATTCTGATCGTGTTGTCCTAGGTTTGAAGTATCGCTTTCTTCTTGCTGTCCTGCTGCTGAATCAGCAACTAACTTGCATAATCCTTGGCCTCTCACTATCTGAGCTGGGGTGATTTCTAAGTCATACTCCTGCAAAGAGGTGACCTATTTAGCTCTCTTTTCACCTATTTCATTCTGCACTAACAGGTTCCTCACGGCTGGGTAGGGGACAATGACTTTCGTCCTTGACTTCAAAAGATAGGACCGGAAGTGCTTGACTGCTTTGAAAACAACATAGGCTTGTTGATCTACCACTGGGTAATTAAGTTCAACGCCTTTGAAAGAAGATCTCATAAAGTTAATGGGTACTTCATTGTTGTTGGCATTCTTTTGGGTTAGGACGGCGGCATAGGAACGGTCAGAAGCAAAAGTGTAGAGTGTAAAGTCTTGAGAAAAATCTGGGCTCATGAGAGACAGAGCGTCTATTATGGCCTTCTTTATTGCATTAAAAGCTTGACTTTCTAGGGGTCCCCAGTGATATTGGGTGTCTTTCTTAATTAGATTATGTAAAGGCCTGACCATTTCGAAGAAACTGGGGACAAATCTTCTCACAAAGTTAATCTGGCCTAGGAAAGACTGCATAGACTTTTTGGATGTAGGAGGGGGAAGTTTCGCGATGACTTGAGTCCTTTCGAGGTCAATAATCATCCCTTCACTAGACACAATAAATCCCAAGAGTTTACCCTATTCTACTGCAAAGATGGATTTTTTGGGATTCAAGGAGATGCCGTATTTACAACATCGCAATAGGACGGCTCGTAAGTGAGCTAGATGATCGGTTTTGTTTTTAGAAAATATAGTCACATCATCTAAGTAAACTACGATGGAATGATTCATTAAGCCTCAGAAAGAAATGTCCATTGCTCTCTGAAAGGTGGCTCTAGCATTAATCAATCCAAAGGGCATTTTACAATAAGCATAAGTGCCCCACGGAGTATGGAAGGTAGTTTTGAGTTGGTCTAGTGGAGACATCAGGACTTGGTTGTATCCCGAGAAACCATCCAGTAAGGATAGCCTCTCAGAACCAGATACCTATTGAAGGATCTGTTCCGTGGGCGGGACAGGATAGTTGTCTTTATCAGACGCTCTATTAAGGTTTCAGAAATCGATGCAGAGTCGAATTTCCCCACTTTTCTTCCAGACTGGGACAAGGTTAGAAACCCATTGAGTGTGCCTAACAGGAAAAATTATCTTAGCATTTAGGAGTTTATTCAATTCTTTTTGAACAGTCGGTTCGAGTTTAGGATGCATTTTCCTCAATTTTTGTTGAAAGGGTAAGGTTTGGGGATTCATAGGAATGACATGTTGTATGATATTAGGGTCAAATGTTTTAAGGTCGTCATACTTCCATGCAAAGACATCTTTAAATTCTTTGAACAACTTAATAAATGTAGCTTTTTCTTGTTGAGAACACCCCAACCCTAGATTAATGCACTGAGGATTTTCATTAGTTCCTAAGTTTACTTTTTCATAAGATAATGAGGAACTATTGGTTTTAAAGTTGACCGTCTTTTTAAATTTATCTTGAAGATCATAAAACTTCTCTAATCTAACTACAGACCTAGGGATCAAGTTTACCATGTCCGATGAAGATTCAGGAGTTCTCAGATCTGGTATTACTGTGAAATCGCACAAATTGTGGTCGTGTGTGTGTTCATCTATCACCGTGCCTTGAAAAGTTTCTTCCATGTGCAGAAAGTTCATAATCTGTTGATCATCGTCAAATACTCTCCAGTTCGTGATGTTGTCGGGAACGGACAGTCTGAACAGCAGCTCGACAAAGAATGCATCTGGGGACAAGCCTTCTGCAGGAAGGAATTTAGAAGCTACATTAGCTAATAAATCTTCTTCAGAGTTATTCAGTCTAGGAATAGAATTTATATTGAAAGCAGCAAATTTATTCATTAAATTCCATACCTCAGACTGGTAGCTTTTGAGATGCAGAGACAAACAGTGGATAGAATATCTTACCTGTCTAACCACTATTTCAGAGTCGCCAAAGACGGTTAAATTTTGAATGTTCATGTCCAAAGATTTTCTGAGACCTTGCAGTAAAGCCTCATATTCTACAGTATTATTAGTACATTCAAATTCCAACCTACATGCAATCAATGTTTTGTTACCTACCGGATCGATAATAACGCAGCCTGCTCCAGCTCCTTCTTTGGAATTTGACCCGTCGAAATACAGAGACCAAATTTGATTTCCATCGGGTACATGAGACCATTGTGTAGAAGCTGTTGGCTGCATGTATGCCACAATCTCGGACTGTTGTTCTGGATTGGTGATAGCTGAAGCCTCGACCATGAAATTTCTAAAGAAGGTGTCCATCCCTTGTACTTCGGGTGAATCATCAGAAGGTGTAAATGGTTCATTGGGATCGTTCAAATCTGTGACCGTGGACTTAAGGTAGCGTTCACGATTTACCTTGATCTTGTTAGGCTTACCGTTGTCTAGAAGCCATAGATGGGACCAATCTGTCACGAAATAACAGTGTAACTACTCCGACCAGTCCCTGTTTAAAAATAGACCATACACTTCTAGAATATCCACAACAATTATAGCAATAACTTGATGAACCTCAGGGTTAGACGATAATCTAATAAGCACATTCTTTAGTTCGCCTATCACTTTAACATTGGTCTGATCAAGTTGTATGATTTTTAAAGTAGATGGTTCAAATTTTGCGTTAATCTTTTGGCATACAGACCACGGAATCACATTGGATGACGCTTCTGAGTCTACCATACAATTGTGCACGTTTCTATTAAAGATTTCGAAAGTTAACAAAAATGGAGGTACATTTTTGTGAGTATTAAGAGTATTTTGTGGCTTTTTACTCGCAGTTTCTAAAACTACTTTATCTACATTATTTACATTATTTACATTACTTACAGGAAGGCTTCCTTTATCTTGAGGATCAGGATTGTTTTAAGTGGAAGTCTTTTGGGGAACTTTGTTTTGTACAATCTTGTTACCACTTGAATTACCATTTTTTCCATTCTCTGAGATATTTTGTAACATTTTTTGTAGCAGAAATGGAAACTTCAATAACTCATAAAAAGAAATGTTAGCTCTCAAATTTTTAAGATCTTCAACTACATCATAATCTAAGTTGGGGTTCACATTACTCTGTTTAGTCTCAGCTGACTTAGATTGCTTTGGAGGCGAAGTTGTAGTGTTTTCGGAAGAAGGTTTGTTTGTTTTCTTACTCCTGGTATTATAGGGATGTACTGTCTCGAAGTTAGCTTGAAAGATGCTATCCGAGAAGTGTCCAAAAATATTTGGAGAAGACTCTTCATCTTGAACTGTCTCTTATTCAACTACCTCCTCCGGGATCTCAGGAGGCATCAAGTTATCTTGGGCTTCTAGAATTGTTTGAAGAGCGCATTGCAGACTTTCTAGATTAAGGCCTTCGGTGGTTGGATTAGGTCGGTTTGTAGGAAAAGGCTTCCGGAACAGGGGCTTGTAAGGCCCTTTGCTCGAGGAAGCTTCTTCGGTCGTCCTTTTTAATACTATAACTTTATTCGACAGTTTTTAAACAACTTTAGTTAAGTTTTCTAAATCCGAGCTTTCAGGTTGTGTTTTACTTTGAGTGGGTCTAGGGAGGATTTCAATCTTCTTTTTGGAAGAAGAACTAGTCTCTGTTTCATTGCTAGTAGAATCTTTAAGACTAAGAATGTCTTTTTCAATCTGGGTGGCCTCCTCGAAGGCTTCTAACAATGTGGCTTTTTTAGATCGTTTAACCCAAATAGCTATACTTTGATGCAAAGCTTTAGTGTAGTATGCTATTATAAGACTCTCAGCAGGCATGGAATCCGTAGGGATTCGGTTTTTAAGTGTTAAGAATCTTTGATTAAAGTATTTAACCTTTTCTTTTGGGTTCATTCTTAAGCTAGAAAGATCCATGACTAGGAATTCTAGAGGTTTACCGTCTCTAAACTTTTCCAAAAAGCATGACTCAAACTTTTCCCAAGACACGATGGTATGGGGTTGTTGGGAAAAGTACCATGTGGATGCATTTCCCTCAAAAGTATAAGGGAACAACCTACAGACAACATATTCATGTTCGACATTTCGAAGTCTTATGGCTAACATAAACTTTTTAATGTGATCTTCAGCGATCTGTTTTGAGTCAAGGTCAAACTTGGGAAGCCATTTCTCCGGGTGTTTAGGTAAGGGATGCTGAGCTCCAGGTACAGCTACGGCATCCTGATCAAGCCAAGGTCTAGCAGGGATGTTCTGCTTTTCCATTGGGGTACTGGGTGTGGAAGGCTGAGAAAGGGAATCACCTTCATCAGAGGAATCCCCTCCAGAAGAGGAAGGAGATGATGGAGGTGGTGAAGGGGGTATCCCAGATCCTCCTACAGCAGGATTTAAGATTGGATCTGAAGGATTCACAGTAAGATCAGTGCCTCCTAATTGTTCTCTGATATCAGAGAAGTCCAAAGGTTGGCCCCACGGTCGGTTAGGTTACCTCAAATGGGCTAAGGCACTATGTGTTTTTATAAGAGATTGACGGACAATCTCTTGTATGTCACCACCTGTAGGATTAGGGATTGTTGGCTCAACTGTGATCTGTGGATTGTCGGTTGAAGTAGTTGTTTTTTGAAGGGGAATATTATCATTTGAATGGCTTCTAGTCACTATAGGTGAGCGATTAGGTGAGGGGGGAGTCTTGCGACCACCTCATTCCATTCAATAAATTCACGCCCTCCTTCTAGCGCCATTTGTTGACGGGCGAAATTGACCGTCCGTCAACTGAGAGAGTGAAACCAGTCCGGGGTTGTCTAATAACCCAAGCCGTTTGGGATGAACCACCCTAACGGGTTTAGTGGCTCTGTTAGCCGATCTAAGTCCTAAGAAAACAAAAAAAGAAAAACTACTCTAAACTAACTAATCTAACTAAAACTAACTATTAAACAAACTAATAAACTAATCTAACTAAAACTAACTATTAAACAAACTAAAAAAAAATTAACTATTCTATATATACAATCTACTAACTAATACTATACTAACTCTAACTAATTAACTAACTAACTACTAACAAAAATAAATCTTATTCACAAAATATACAATATTAACAATTTACAGATTTAAATAAAACTTGAAAAACTCATTTGCATTCTGCCCTAAGACAGAGAGATTGATTTTATAATTTTATGAAACAGAATTTAAATAAAAACTAACTAAACTAAACAACTAATATATTAATTCTAACTACAAATCTAACTACACATATATCTAACTAAAATACTAATATTATACTAACAAATTACAAATTATCTAACTAAATCATATCATTCTGCAATAGACTATGCTAGCTAAAGTAGTCTATAATCAACTGCAAATGACATGCATAAACTTGAAAAAAAAAATTGATATTATGAAAGTGAAAGCTGTAGCAAAACATCAATTCCTGTCTCAGTTTGCATTAGAAATCCATAGCCTGGTTCTCCCACAAGTGAGGATGCCCCTTATTACACAAAATAATAAGTATTTAAAGACCTTCCACAGGGTAAAACATCCCTGTGGAAGTTATCAAAACTGTTTACATAAAATCTGGGAAGATATCCCAAGTCTGACTAAACTAGAAACCTAAAATAAAAACTAAATCACACAAATATCTCCTAGACTATCCAGCATGTCCAATGCAATTCGGATGTACCTGAAAAGGGTTAAAAATGGACAAGTTAGAAGGGTATTTTATTGATAAAATGATAAAAAAATTAATTCTATAGACTAGCTACAGAATCTTGCGATTCTGTAGCTGGTCTAAATAAGACACAGAATCAGCATTAAAATCAACTCAAATCTTTTAAAGAATCAAATTCAACTAACATCTAATAGTTATTTGAAAATGAATCATTCAAATTGAAATTGTTATACTAATTTGAAATCAAACAAGACCAAGATCAATCAAATGACTACAGAGATACGTGTACTCTGTTTCGTTTGTTGTCACAAAATCGGGTAAATGGAATCATATTGGATATCCGACAGTAATGAAATCGATTCATAACCAATTGAAATTGATACAGTTAAACCAATCCTAGGCCATTTTTATGTTGCCTCATCAACGGGAAACACGATCGAATCCATATAAAAACAGCAAGATCATTTTCAAATTGACATAACTGTATTAACAAAACAAACGATCTATGCCATGAGCGAATCAAATCAAAACTGGTGCGTAAATTGTCATAAACGAAATCATAAAGAGATCAATCAATTCATAACAGGGTTCGTAAGAGTTGTCCGATTGTTTGTTATTGCAAATTGGGGTAGACAAAATCATTCACGAAATCATTTCTTGAATTCATTTTGAAACAACTATTACTCGAATTTCCTCATACAAATTTGACAGAAATAACATAAGTCGATCTCAGTTAACAAACTCGTTTGAAAATTAAAATTAACAGAGCTGCAATGAAGTCTATTTTTGATACGAATACAACTCATAAAATCGAACATACTAACTGAAGATACACAACAATCTAATCAAAACAAGAGCAAACAGAATAGTTGGAGCTTAACATAGTCGTTGTGAATCAAAACCGCTCCATGATTCGGGCGTAGATATCTTTTGCACAAGCTTAAATGAGAATATCATTTCCATATGAAATAGAGTCGTTCTTTCCAAATCAGAGTCAATCAGAGTTGTATTCCTAATTTAGAAGATTTCATCACGTTAGTTCAAACTCACGAAGTCGTTCCAAAATCACAGCATACAAACTAACCATAACAATATCATATCAAACCAAAACATGATCATGCTCTTAATTTAGCATGAAAACCTCATGTTCAGATTAGATACAAACAAATCCAATCGAAAGAAAACCATCAATTTCGTTAACTCATATCAACAAACAATCGAATCAAATCCAACGAAAACCTGTCAATTGCTAAACTGGGAATGAGCAAATCGTGTATCCAAATCAAAACTTCATTTAATTTTAGCAAAGCGAAAACAATGTACAGGATGAACAACATTATGACAGAGCCATTTCAAATGATAGATAGAGCTATTTGAAAACCAAACTCACATCATTATATTAATTCGAGGAATTCACAAATGAAAATGATATCGGAATTCATACCTAGATGACGAGCATACAGCTTGTTCATGACATTTTGGAGTTGACAATGGCTGTAGCCGATTCAACATTCCTGAAAATGATGGAACCAGTAGTTTTCTGCTTCCTATCAGTTGCTTGGAGCTTGTCCCTTTGGCTGGTCAACACTTCAACATGGTTTTCCAATGATTTGATTTTCGATTGAAGTAAGGGAACGTCTATATAGTATCATTCCAACCACGCATCACATTGGTCACATGATGACTTTATGGGCTTCAAAAAAGTAGGTGAGGGTTTGGTTAAATTGCCGAGGGTTTCGTTAGGTAGTTTGATCCCTGGGTAACTGGGATTGTTTCTTAGGCAAGGGGGTAGATTAGAAACGAATTCATAAGGTGGCTCGGGGCACAGACCCTATGAGTAAGGGTACTCACTAGCTAGGAAACGTTCTATGTCAGAGTATGAATCCTCACTAAGGACTATGGGATTCTGCTCAACACTAGGTTTAGGCTTATTCCTATCCATTCTCGAGATAAGCTGAGCATTCTTTTTACCTTTTCCATCAACAGTAGGGTTACCTATAACCTTTTTTCTCACAGGATTTTTTAGTTTTTTTATTCTTCTCAGTTATAACGTCGGGTAAGTCAATATCAGGGTCGACCGAGGGTTTAGGACAGGGCAGTAGGACATGGAAGGGCACGGGTGGCTTGACCTTGGTTTCACTAACCACAGGCTTGTCAACCTGGATGAGCTCTGCATTAGCAAAACCATTCTAAGAAATAAAATCTTGCCAACTATCACCGTGGAGACTTAAGTGATGAACAATGATGAGTCTGATTAGGCCATGTTGGAAAAGGCTACTATCTACCTTCTCTCTTTTAAACCTTTTTGACATTTTGTATAGCCTACGTTGGAAATAAAAAGGCATATTCAATGGATACCCCATAAAATTCATTAATAGTCGAAGGTGATAAAGAAAAACGAGTCCATATCGACCCTCACAGGTCACGAATTGTTTGACCACCATCAAAAGGTTGTGCCATCATGGTTTAAGCATGGAGATAGGAATACCTCTGTCACAGGATGTGACCTTTCACGAGAGGAACAATAGTGGCCATGGAACCTCTTCCACTTTTGAATTTTTAAACCAACACTAGCCCGTGGCTGCTAACCCGGTGGCAGAGCTAATAAACTCTTCACTGATTTCCAATTGAATGTCACCCACCTTGGCTCTACAACCATCAAAAGTCAAGGTGAACTGTTGTGCAACAAATATATTAAAACCCTCGAATCACTGTATAAAGGTGAGCCAACCACTATCCTCTAAGTCTTTCCGGGCATCGTCGAACAGTAGAAAGGCTTGGCTACCATTCGGCTCAATTCGCACCACCGGCGCCATGGAGCCGAGCACATGGTAAGTCCAGGGTTTGGATCATAGCATACACAGGAACAGAGTGCATGAAGGGTTACCCAATTCTAGCAGAGGTGAAACAGGAATAAGGGATAGGCATTAATGATATCGTGCAAAGGTGGTGGAGCTTATTTGTTGGCCATGCATAATAGTTATTGCCAATGGTACAACCACCGGTGCTTATAGTTGTTCAACCCACTATAGTAAATTTTAACAATCATGTCATTTGCCCGACCAACGAAACCAATGGTAAGTGTATTAATCATTTGCGCAAGCAATGGTTATACCATAGTTTAAAACCAAACATACAAATCGAAACCAATACCAAGTGTTTAACCATGCGACAATGTGTTTTAAACTAGGTGTTATATCAAATGAAATATATCAAGGGTTTAAACATAACACCTATATATTTTATGAAACCAATGGTCAAGTAGATCAAATCAAAGAACATATAAATCCAATCACCAATGTATCACAAACTTAATCACTCATGAAACGAAACTACGTGATCAATCAAAGAATGTCAAATGAGTGCATATCAAAAGGTCTTGCCAACTGTATAATGATAATTAAAATGTAAGCACAATAGGCATATCGAAAAGAAGGATAACGAAATTTCAANTTTGCAAAACATTGGTGTAGGCAGCTTATAAAACAGTAGGAAAAATGTGAATTGGCTGCCAACACTACCCTGCTGAACAACACTGATGTAGTCGATCCTCTCCACGGCTTGGTGAGCTTTCTCATACCACCTCTCCATGTGTTTTCATGTTTCCAGTGCCATGAGGGTGTCTTCTTGGTAATAGACTATTCTTGCAGTGAAAAGGTGCTGCTCATTTGTAAATTTATCATAGGCGTCTTGAAATTCACTTCTCAAGAACATCGTTCCCTGTGTTGATTCTTGATAATATTTCGCCAAATGGAGTAGATGTTCCAACTCCTTCAACATAGTGGCCAGATCCTCTTCATCCCTTTTCACTCTATCCTAGGTGGCGTATGTGATTTCCATCCCTACGTCGATAAGCTCAGATGTCTTAGCATGCTCCGTGTTAATTAGTTTTTCATCTGTGGTGACGAGGATGGAGTGATCCAGAGTAAGCCTCCTCTTCTTGGTGGTTCTTTTTATGATAGATTTCCTCTTACGGTCATAAGAGATGGATTTTATATCAACAACTTCATCCATGGGTTAGGGGATTTGCTGATATCCCCAGGTAAGCATATTTTCCAGGCTCCCAATGGTGTATATTTGTTCAAGACTAGGTTCTTCAAACTCTTCCATGTGTGCCAAAGGTTATATCTTTGGTTGATTCCCTTTGGGAGGTAGAGTACTAGCTGAAATTGAAATACTAGGGGTAGGATCGATACTTACTTGATAATCGACTGTTGAGATGTCGATTTCCTGTTGTGGGACTTCTTTTTTTTGTTTGCCCGACGCTAGCTCGTCTTTCAGACTATACGCTTGGATCTCTGGTACATCAAGCAACTCAGTGTCCAAGACACTTTCGACCTCCTGGTCATTCTGTGGAAGGCCCCAAATATGAGCATCAGGAACTGGGGAAGATGCCTTCTCGGGCTCCTTTTCATCTGTGATCGGCACAAGAGTCACCAGGGACACCTCCGAACTTTCCTCATCATCATAGATTGTTATCAAGTCGTGGAGGGGGTTTGGTGCACTTTCTCTTCCTGATGTTCTTGCTATCTTTGGCTAAGTTGAAATGTCCCCTGGTGATCTGGTCTGTGCCGTTGTAATTTCAGGGTTATCTAACCCAACAATTTCGTCAATGTTTATTATCTCAGGGCCACTTGGACCTACCCATCTTTCATCTAGGTTGTCGGAAGGGGCCCTTGTCATTCCTATGAGGTCTGGGTCATCCTGAAACTTATTAATTACTCGCTGTGCCTGTTCTATCATGAGAAATCCCCTTGCACGTGCATCCGATGTCATGGGAAATCCCCCATTTTTCACCGATGCCACCAGGGGAACCTATGTGGCCTCTATCGCTATGATTTCTTTCTAGGATTTGAGAGCCTTTTGAGTTGACTGATCTATGGTCATCACCTATTGATCCAGGCTCATGACCCTGAACCTGGTCATTTTGGGATCAACCTTCCTTTCTACCACCTCGTCCCAGTCCTGGGATTTTTCTGTGAAGAGGTCATCTTCAAATTTTTCATGGGTGTATGGCCAGCAAGATGACACTTGTGAAGCATGTTGCAAGACCAGGACCTTTGGATAGTGCTTTCAGAATCGACCTTTCTGGAATCTGAACTCGAGTTGGCTTAGCCCTTCTTGTTTGGCTTGAGCAGTATCCTTCACCAACTAGAAACCAACATGGGAACCATATGGTATGAATGCCCACTTCTTGTCCTTAACCAGGGTGGCATTGTAGCCTTGAAAGATGGTTTGATAGCATATTTCTCCTACTACAAGCTAGTCCGAGACATGAGTTGGTAGGAGATGTGGCGCTCTAGTGGCCCCAAACACCCTGATGTAGGTGTTGTGCTCATCTAGGTACCAGTGGCCTACCTTTAATATCATTTTCTTTTCTGCAGCTGAAGTCTCGGGCATTCCTTCTTAAAAAGAAAAAAATAAATCCACATGATGAATTCATCGCATATGAGAGAGTAGGACTTCTTATACATGTTTTCCCATAGCACGCTAAAGTAGACGTGGACCGGGAGCTCTGCAACATGTCAGCTCAGATTCATGCCGACAAAGATGTTTTTGGCACAGACGACATCGAGCAAGTATGAAGCCATGTGGAAAGATGGTGTCTCTCCTTCCTTTGACATGTGACCCAAATGCACATAGATGCTCAGTTGTTTAGAAATTATTTCTCCCCAGTTGAAACCACTCCTGGAGATCACGACTGTGTAAGCTAAGGGCATCCATGCCTCTGAAAATATGGAGCAGTCCTTCTCTCCATATAATTGACAGATGAGAGCCATCAAATAGATGTATGGCTCCTTTAAGGTTGTCGTATGGTAACATCCAGTGCTCCGGTTGGTGTATTTCTTTTCTTCCCTCCACCATGAGACCATCACCTGGCTGGTGTCATGGTGCTCGTAGAACTTCACAACGAAATCTGTATTTAGACGCTCCTCGAGGTCTCGGAGTTTGTAGTATTTATGGACCTCAAACAGAAGGAACACCCCGACACACCCACCATTGTCATCATTTATTAAGTATTTATGTTTGTCTGTCTGGTCTATGAGTCACTTAATAACTTCTATATAGGGAAAAACAGGGGTCCTACTTGCCATCATATGTAGATACGACCGTTGAATGTTTGGGAACACCTCGTCGTTGAGTGCTCTTACATCTGGATCACTGTGTGGGACATATTCTGGGTATTCCTCCCGGTTGATCTTTTTAAAGATCTCTCCCCAATGTGGGAGGGCCATCTTGGACCCTGTGCTTGCCTCTATATCTCCAAAGGCCAGAGGCTGGATAAAAACCTTATTTTTTTTCATCTTAATGACAGATTCCGGCCTTAGTGTGTATTCCAATTGTTTTGCGGCCCCTAGAGAGGAGCCTTCGCCTACCTCTGGTTCTTTCATCTTTGGTTCCCTCGGCGATCATCTGGTGATTGTATTTCTTGGTGGCATTGTGTTTGCAACTAAAATAAAATTTCAGAGACTGTGTAAAATAGAAACCAGATAAAAACATATGAATTACAACCAACAAATTCACAAACTCGAGTACATACCTATGAAGCTTTGTTAAAACCTAGTTATTTTGACAATCACGGGATCGATACAGCCTTTGAGTCGCTCATATTGCTCCTTTAGATGCTTCAGAATTATCTTATGCGCAGAATGATTTCGTTTACAACGACTCAAGAGAATCTAAACATGGAAGAACTTACTGTGTCGCATCAGCGATTTAATTCGGGCCATGAGTGAAATTTTAACAAATTTGTCGCCGAATCTCTATAACTTAAATTTGTCATGGGTTGATGGCAGAGGCGCGGGTGGTGATGTGGTCTATCGGTGATTTTAAACGGTTGTTTTGATTGGTGCACGCAGTAGCAACTTATGCGGGATTTGGTATTAATTAGTTCCTTAAATTCTCAAAATCTGATCGTATCTAATGCTAAGACGTCACATCGTGTCACTCTCTCAGTGGGTGGATCAGGGATGTGCTATGAATGTTTTCGTTGATCTCCTTCTTCAAAATATTTGACGCCGATCAATTTCACCGTACAATGTTGCCGTGAAAAAACTGACTTGGAGGTGTGACTGAGACTTAGAGCACCACGAATGACTTGGGGTAAAAATTAGACTGTACGGTTCTCCAACCTGGTAAAGACACGTGGTGTTGAATACTAGTGACCTAATTCTCGTGTATTAAACAGAGTCAGGACTCTTCTTAAGTTATTCGTTCTAAAACAACCCTTAACTTGTCGATGCCAAAAAGGTATCCAAGGTCGGCGATCGACTGTAAACCTATTATGTGCTTTCTTCAGATTAGCTTCCTCGAAGAAGTCTCGATGTTGAAAATGCATTGGAGATTGATGATTGGGAAAATATTTAGTGCGGTCAGAATGTTTGTTGCGATCCTTTTAGGCCTTCCTCGATTCCGATAAAGTGTGTCGGGCATCATCTATCGGCGATTTCTTTGTGCAAATACTTAATGCACACCAAAACTCCCTTCTGTTGATGCCAATGAAGATTGACGCTCGACCACTGTTGTTTCCGGAAGGATCCTATACTTACTTGAATTCTTTTCGATGTCAAACCTGAGTGTGTTCGGTGAAGTATTTGGCTGTCGAAACTTTATTTAGGTGTTTAAGGTCATTTTTTAGTTATGGGGTTTCATAAGTTCAAGCAAACCTGAATGGGTGATGAGAGTCATGACAATAAGCAGAGCCAAAACATTTTCCAAAATTGCAATAGAATCAGACAGCGCAAATGATCAAGTGGTACCCAAAAAGTAAAATTTGACATAGGATTTTTAGGGTGTGTTGAGTGCTCAACAAATGGCGACTTACTAGGTGAAAGCATAATCTATGTTCCTACTTCGGGCTCTGCTGATGCGAAAGTTGGTTAAGAACTTAACTAGTTTCTTATCAGAGCCTCTTTTATCCTTTCATTTGAAATTCCTCGATTGATGCATCTGGGTCTGCCTGTGGGGTTTTTAACCTTTATTCCACCTTCATTTCCTATAACCTGACTAACTCCCTCTCTGACAAGAGTCGAGTAAAGCATTCACTAGCCCCAAGACCTTTAGTTATCCTTATTCACTTGCTATGGTGTTTCTTCACTGTCAGTGAATGTCCATAGCCCCGGCGGAGTCACCCCAATGTCACAAACCTTGCTTCGCTACCAGCGAGCGTCCATAGCCCCGAAAAAGTTATCTGCATACCCTCTCCTACTGTACACTCATTTGACATATTTTATTTTATTTTGACAGAATGCCCTAAGCGAGTGGGAGAGGAGGACGTCTGTTATTTAAAAAAATGAGATGGTTAAGGTGAATTTTTTGCTAGCTCTATTTTCGAGCTACATGTACTCCTTTCCATCTTGCCTCTTTTCCCTTAAGGTTTCACCAAGCCACCAGGAAAACATTTCAACATTTTTCCAAGGTTGTTCATATGCGCAGGCTAGATAGAGAACCCCTCAAAACAACCGCAGGTTCCCTAGTGCTTCTTGTGTTGTATGAGAGTGATGAGTTAGGAACAAAGTTCATCATTTCACATGAATTAAGGTCAACCTCCGTCTTGCTAAACACAATCTTCAAAAGCAAAAAATTACTATAGGAAGAAACAAAAATAAAAATACATTCCACAATCGACCTAGCTAAAACAAAACATCGTGAAAATACACACACAATTTTTTTTTTTAATAGAAATATTGTTTTAGGGCTTGGCCATTCACTGGGAGGGCATCAGGTTCCCCCCTTAGATTCTGTAACTGATATGTTCCTACCTCAATCTTCTCAGCCACCTGGAAAGGTCCGAGCCATAGATTCTGAAACTTAGAATGTTTTCCTTTCGACTCATTTTCTCTATCCCATTTTAGGACTAAGTCTCCCACTTCAAAATTCTTCTCTTTAGCCTTATGCTTATCAAACCAACCTTTTAACTATTTGTTGATGAGCTATGAATTTTGATTTTTCTTTCTCCCTTTCTTCTTCCAACATGAGGAGGGTATCAATTCTTTGTTGTATTACTGATGAGGGTTGTCCTCCAGAATCTTGAGCCAGTTGAAGGGATGGAAGATACAGCCCATTCAGGAGAATGGCTTCATGTCCGTATACCAAAAAGTATGGGGAATTTCCTATAGCTTTCTTGGGTGTTACTCTATCATCCCATAAGGCGTTATGGAGTGAGTTGTGCCAATTCCTTTGGTTTTCTGCAACTGTTTTCTTTAATATCCTCACCAGGTTCTTATTGGTTGATTCTTCCACTCTGTTCCCCTTTGGATAATAGTTTGAAAAATATCTGATTATGATTCATTTGTATAAGGTGGAAGAAAAGTAAGTTGCATTATCAAAAACCAGCAAGGAAGGCATACCAAACCTTGTGATCAATTGTTGCTCTATGAATTGAATTGCCACCTTTTTGTTTACATGAGTCAAAGGGATGGCCTCTGCACATTTCGTGAAATAGTCTGTGGTGGTCAGTATGTATCTATGTTGTTTCGAAGAACTTGGTGTAATTTCTCCTATGATATCAAACCCCCATTGCTTGAATGGCCTGGAGACAGCCACAGGTTGGAGTGGGACAACTTCTCTCTTTTCCCTCCCTGTGCTTATTTGACACGTCTTACAGTGCCTAGAGTATGTGTGAGTGTCTTTGAACAGAGTAGGCCAATAATAGCTAGCTCTCATTATTTTATGAGCAGTGGTGTTTCCTGTGAAATGTCCACCTGCAGGACCATCATGGATATCCTTAAGAACTTTGTATGCATCCTCACATTTGAGACATCTTAAAAGTACCCCATCATAATTAACACGAAAAAGCACCAAATTTATGAAACGATATTGTGTTGATTTTAACCTGAGGGATCTCCTTTCCCTAGCGTTTAGGTTTTTTGGGCAAGTTACATGATGCAGGAGAAAATTTAGTTCCTCATACCATGACTCTTTCCCTGGGGAGAAGTATGACGCTTCACCACACCACAATGCTAATTCATTCTCCCATCTAGGGTCTTCATTAACTTGGTCTTGGGCTTCATCTACTAGTTTGCACAATCTTTCTCCCTTAACCAGTTTAGCAGGTTTTATATATAGATCGAATTCTTGGACTACTGCCATCGATTTTCCTCTTCTTTCCCCCATCTCTTCTTGAGTTATTAAGGATCAGACCGCAGGGTGAGGCAAGATGACTTTGGTATGGTTCTTCAGGATGTAAGATCTGAAGAGTTTCACTGCCTTGTAAACCACATAAGCATGTTTGTCTATGACATGGTAATTTAGTTTGGCCCCTTGGAGGTTAGTGCTCATAAATGAGACCAGGGCCTCGTTGTTTTCATCATCTTTCTGAGTCAATACTGCCGCTAGAAATTGGTCAGAGGAAAAAGTGTAGAGGAAGAAATATTTGCTAAAATCGGGGCTTCGCAACATTGGAGCCTGAGATATTGCAGTCTTAATATTGCTGAAAGAAATCTTTCGTTCATCATCCCACTTAAATTTAACATCTTTGCAGATCATTTTTTGTAATGGTCTGATAGTCTCGGTGAAATCGGGGGTGAATTTTCTTACAAAATTGATTTTCCCAAAGAAGGATTACATAACCTTTTTGTTGTGGGGTAATGGGAGTTGAGTTATAGCCTTGACTCGTTCTGGGTCTATGCGAATTCTTGCTTGGGATATAATATGACCTAATAGCTTCCCCTCCTCAACACCAAAGATAGTTTTCTTAGGGTTTATAGATATACTGTATTTCCTAAACCTTTCAAAAATATGGATTAAGTGTTGGATGTGATCTTCTTTATTCTTTGAATACACAGTCACGTTGTCCAAATACACTACTATGCATCTGTTTATTAATCCTCGAAAAGCTACATCCATGGCCCTTTGGAAGGTTTCCCCTGCATTGATTAACCCGAAGGGCATGCGTTTATAAGAAAAGGTTCCCCACTTGGTTTGGAAGGTGGTTTTCAAACGGTCTTCCACTAAAACTAGAACTTGGTTGTAACTTGAGAACCCGTCTAGCAAGGAGAAAATCTTAGAGCCCGACATGCTCTACAAGGGTTGCTCCATTGGTGAGACTGGGTAGTTGTCCTTTTCTGAATCTCTGTTGAGGTTCCTGAAATCTACACATAGGCGGATATCCCCAAACGTTTTCCTCACAGGAACCAAATTTTCTACCCATGCGGAGTGTCTCACCTGGAAAATGATCTTGGAATCGAGTATTTTCTTTAACTTCTGACACATGAGAGGCTCCAGGGATGGATGGTACTTCCAGAGCTTCTGTTGAAAGGGTTTCACTTCATGATTTAAAGGGATAGTGTGTTGAATGATACGAGTATCATAAGTTTTCAGATCTCGGTAGGACCATGCAAAGACATTTTGATATTGTCTAAAAAGTTTGAGATAGGCCTTCCTTTCCTATTTTGATACCGTCTTGCCAAGATTTATATTCTTGGGGTTTTCCGGGGTTCCTAGATTTATAGTTTCGTGCATGGAGTAGGAACTCCCCATCTTTGCATTCTTTGACCCTTTAAATCTTTCCCTTAGATCAAAAAGGTTTTCTAAATTGGCTATTCCCTTTGGTATCGTGTGAGACCTTGTCTTGTCAATCGGTTGATCTGTCTGAGGATCGATTTCTGCTGATTTCTCCTGGAATACTTCATCACCAATAGCCAAGTCTTTAAAATTATCTTGATTGGTCAAAACATTTATGATATGTTCATCTCCTTAAAATACCTTCCAATTAGAAATGTTGTTGGGCACCGATGGTTTGTAGAGTAGCTCCATAGTGAACCGGGAGGATTCATAATCTTCCAGAGGTGTTAGCCTTGAGGCAACGGTGGCCAGAGAATCAACAAGAGTGTTCTTTGTTTTGGAGATTGTTGTAATGTTAAAGGCTTCAAAATGATCTACTATCCTGTGCACTTCTTGTTGGTAATTCCTCAGGTGTGGAGAGTTGCAATGTATAGCGTTCCTTACTTGTCTAACGATGATCTCAGAATCTTTGAAAACCTTCAATTCTTTAATGTTTAAGTCTATGGATTTCTTTAGCCCTTGGAATAAAGCTTCATACTCGACAGTGTTGTTCATGCATTTGAACTCTAGTCTACAGGACAGGAAACGTCGTTACCTTTTGGATCAATGAGGATGCACCCTTCCCCTAACCCTTCTTGCGATTTAGATCCATCAATGTATAAGGTCCAAACTTATGGGAAAAATTTATCAGTTTCTCTTTGTCCACCACTTTCCTCCTTTCCTCCTTATTGTTCTGTGATTTTTAATGCAAGTTCTTGACAGAAGAGGGTTTCCTCTACCGTCATCAACAATTTTTCTTGAAAAATTATTTCGGAGTTTTGAGTAAGAGGGGCATCAGATGAGAGGGGGGAGAAATTTCTAATATTAGAGTCATAGGAATAATTTTCTAGCATGGGGAAATCTGTCGATGAGGGTTCATTGAGGGTTTCTAAGTCGGTGACAGTATGTTTTAGATATCTTTCCCTATCAATCCTAATTATATTTGGGTGTCATTTTAATAGCAGGCAAAGGTGATCCCAATCTATACTAAAGTATCTATTTAACTTCTCGGGCCAATCTCGACTCAATAACAATCCATAATATTCTGGGATATCTTCTACAATGATGTCAATTACTTGCACAAATTTAGGGTGCATTGCTATTCTGATCATTACATCTTTGAGTTCTCCCATAACCTTCAGTTGGGTTCTGTCTAGTTGTATTACATGTTTATCACTTTTGAGAGGAACTGCATTTAATTTTTTGCAAATAAACAATGGCATAACATTAGAGGATGCTCCTGAGTCAACCAAACAATTATGGAGGTTTCTGTTGAAGACTTCAAATGTAAAAAGGAATAGAGGGACAAAAGGTTTTCCCTTCTTATCTTCAGAGAAAACATTAACAGTTGGTTATTTCTTAGATTTGTGGGAGTTAGGTTTCCTCCTTGGTCAGTGCTTGTTGTAGTATCTTCTACTGATTTCAAAGATTGTAACAGAAAGTCCTTTTGCTAAGGGATTCTACACATGTTCATGACTAATATATTTGCTTGTAATAGAAAGTCTAACTTGGACGATTCTCGTGTATGGATGTTTATAGGATTTATTTGGGGAACAAAAGGTTCTTTCGGGTGATCAGGAGTTGGTTTCCCCCTTAAAGTTTAAGCAACAGTAATATCGTTTGAGACAGGTTGACCCTTACTTCGTGTTTGCACAACTAAGACCTATGTGAGTGGTTCTTGAAGCTCAAATAGGTCACCGGAAGGCATTGCTAGGTCAGGGTCCCATATCAACATGGTTGTCTCTTCTGGTGAATCAACTTCTTCCTAATCGAAAATATTCATAGCTGAGCCACTTGATTTTTCGGTTAGGGAAACTTCATATAGAAACCAGTTGACCATCAAATTCATGGCATGCACCCATTGAGGACAATCTCTTTTAGAGTGTTTCTCTTGATGATAGGTACAAAAAGAGTTAGATGCTAAATTTCCTAGATCAATGTTTAAGTTGGTTGGGGGAGGTTGAATTGCTTTGAAAGGCATATTCATTTTAAAAAAAGGTTTTATAGGGACTCTAGCCTTGGTTTCCCTCCCATGCACTTCTCTTCATGTCTATGATTTCGTTTGACAAATTCTTGACCATGTGTTGCAAGTATTCTATGTCTCCACTTCCCTTTTCGGGACCTTGTTTTGTTTGTTTCCCTAGGGTTCTAGTCAACAGGATTCCTCTTCTGGGAGGAGATTGAACTTCCTTCTTAACTAATGAAACATGGCCTTATTTACATCCCTTCATTTGAAACTCTATCGTTTTGTCTTCTTCAAAATTCTCAGCTAGTTTGGTTTGGCAACCCTTTTCACAAACATGAAAATAGAAGCTGGGAGAGAATTATCGTATACTTCGATTTGCAACTCCTGAGTAGGTTTAGCCTCAGGTTGGAATTTTTTTAAGATAGTTTTGAATATTTGATTGAAGTATTTAACCTTCTCCTTTGAACTCACGGTAGCGATGAACAACTCAGCCATCAAAGCTCCTGTAGTGGTTTCTTCTACAAATTTATCCAAAAAATCATTTTGAAACTTCGTCCAACTAGTTATAGACCCTACAGGTAAGTTAAAATACCATGTGGAGGCCGAGTTCTCAAAAGTGTAGGGGAATAGCCTTAATACTACATCTTCATGTTGGCCATTCATCATTCTAATAGCTAGTATGAATTTTTTGATATGGTCTTCCGGTAATCCTGAGGTTTCAGGATCAAATTTAGGGAGTAATTTTTATGGATGTTGGGGAAGGTTATGTACTCACCCAGAGATGGCCAGTGCATCTCTGGCCAACCAAGGTT
>JASDQU010011439.1:7146-18021 GCA_032191745.1 Picea mariana | reverse complement strand
TCAATGATAAGTTTTGTCTTTTCAAGCTTCTTACCTATCTGGACAACAATGCACTTTTTCTCAATTTTGACTGAGCATTTGAGAGAGATTCACATGCATCATCAATGACTGGTCCAAACTCCTTAAGGTGTCTCTCAAACTCTAGTTCTGATACTCTTTTATCTTCTCTAAGTTGGATAATCAAGTCTTGGGACTCTCTCAATTGCTTGTTGATCCATTTTACATTATTCTCACCTTCTCCAAGTGAAGTGTGAGTCTTTTCAATGAGATGGCCCTTTTCATGTGTTACCTCTGCAGGCTTATGGTCTAGACTTATCCTTTTAGCTAAGGATCTTGTCATTGGAGATGTAGGTTTAGTTATATCTACAAATTTAGGACTATGTTTGAGTTCTTTTCCCTTTAAAGCTTCTGGAACCTTTGAAATTGATTGCCTCCTTAGACCTAATGCATCTTCTGATGTTTGCATGTCATGTGCCTTTTCAGCCAATTTCCTATTCATTTCCCTGTTATCATCAAAAATATTAGCTATGACATGATGAGATTACCTAAGTTGATCCTGTAGCTCCTTGATTACTTGGTATTTTTCCTCTGGCTGCGCCTGATCTTCATCCATTCCTTGAGATGAATGATCAACAGACTGTGTATGTAGGGAAGGTACAGGAAATCTCTTGGCAGCTAACCTTGTGATTGGGCGACTGAATCTTGGTGTTTCCTCCACCTCATCAACAAAGTGTAGCCTTATACCTTTCTTTTTAGCTAGCTGGCTTGGTGGCAAATCATCAATCTCCTTTCCCTTCCCTTTGTCTTGTTCTATAGACCCTTTCTCTTTTCCACTTGACTATTTAGAAACCACTTTTTTTGCATGTGAGGGGGTCTCTCCTTTGGGATCTAAATGAATGTTTGTTGAGGCCAAGAAGGAGTCCCATTCTCTATTCAACTTCCTAATTTCTTCCACCACTAACAATTTTACCATGGAGAAATGAAACAAACTACTCTTAAGCTGATCATCCCTAGCTTGTACTTTGTCTTCCATTTTTCCTAGGCTTCTATATAGGTAAAAAAGTAGGTTTAAAGGGTTCCTTCCAATGAAATGAATCAGAAGCCTTATGTGATATTGATATACCTTGTCAAATCTTCCCTCACAAGTGAAATACCTTTGAACCACCCTTAAAAACTTCTCATAATGCTCAAGTATGCATTCTCTTGGGATGGTGGCACCAAATTTCTATTTCTTGTACTTGAGTTTGAGAAAATCAGTGTAGAAAACTGGATCAAGGGGCATACCTTTAAACCACTTTTCTCCTTGAATTGGAATCTCAGTTGTAGCAACTATTGTTTATTATGATGTTTGGAAGGTGAATTCAACAATCCTTGACTAGACTCCATTGAATTTGAGGGAAAATTCCTTTGTTACATGTACATGGTAACCCTTGATCTTGACACAAAACCTTATGAAGCTAGCCTACTCAAATGAAACCCTAAATGATGGATCAGAATTCACCATCTCTAAAGTCTGTGGATCACACCTCAGCACACTGCCTCCATTGTTATATTTTTTATTTCTATGAGTGGCCATTCTTGTGGATGCAAAATTAAATCTGGGACTAGTTAAAACAAGGTGGTTCAGAGGCTAAAATTTGATAGTGAATTTTGCACAGCGTGCAAAAGGAAAAAAAAGGTTAGGGTTTACTCCGTTGTCAAATATTTATCATAAGGCATGATTAACTCTCGATCTTAGGTTTGCAGGTGCAGTACATTTGATAGACTCAAGCCATTACCTTTCAACATTTGTGCAACGAAAATAGGGGATGCGTAACATGTTTGCATGGGTTTGTGTAGCTGGTATGGTATTTCAAATTTGATGAGGAGAAAGAGTCTAATTGCTGGAGGAAGGTGTTGTGTAGTGAAATATGGGTGATGAAAGACAAATATAAGCCGAGCAAATGATATTTTGAAAGAGAGAGGTCTGTTTGGGATGAAAAGACACTTTGGGTAGTGCTTAAGTACTTGCACAATGTCTTTACACAACGTGTGTACCTTTCTGCAATCTAAGTACAAAAACCACTTCAAAAGTAGTAAAATGTCATTATGATATTCGATGACCCTCAAATATTCACAATACATCATTATTCTCCATGACATCCCCAAAATACCAGTTCACCTAGATATATGACTTGGCTCTTTTTCACATGCTATTTGATGTTTTATAGCAAAAATGACCCAGAGACTTTAAAATAACTCATGAGACACAACTCCTAGAATACACACACACACTCAATGACTCAATTAGGAATGCCTTGGTCTTCCCAAGACCAAGGCATGACTTTGCAGACTCTAGACAAACCTCTAACTCTACCCTAAAAATAATGACACTAACATGTTGTTTGCAAGTTTCCGATTTACTTGGAGGTAGGTATCCTCCTTAATGAAAAAAAATGGTCAGATCTTGGTCATCGAGCAAGACCACAAGGCCAACAATGATGTTGATTGCATTTCAGGTAAATCCACAAGCTATGCAGTAGAGAAAACATAGCTACAATGCAGATGCTTCCATGGCTCAATCGTTCACTATGCATAGAGTTCAAAAGGCAGTTGGATTGCAATCAGATCAATGAGTTCTTATTGCTTGAGAATGTGCCTCTAAGAGCTGGTGTTGTAGCTAGAGGTTTGATCTACAATTGCTTAGAGAAATTCTACCATGAGAAGAGAATATCCATTTGTCCATTATCATAATAGATGAGCTCGTAGAACTCCAAGTCATGGCAAAGATAAATTATTGATGCTTGATGTGAATCTCATTCCATCATTTTCAATGAATCTGGTAGTTTACACTGTTCATTTTTCATTGTCATTACAATGTAGCAGCAAGTCGGATTCAGCATAACGAAATCGTTGGCATCCACTGCAAACAAATTTCCTGCACAAGAAATGTAGCTCAGTTTTCTATACAGAAGACAAGTTGATTGTTTCAAATAAAGACTCATGAAATCAACAATCAAAATCCGTCAATCGTTTAATATGGATTTCTTTGTCAAGGTCTACAAGAGCATTTGGAGGAAATTAGAAATTCCTCCTTGAAATCTATTGGATAGTTCCACTCTTGATGGGCCATGACCTTAAGCCTCTACAATATTCAGCGCACAATGGTGACAATGGAAAAATTGCTTTTTTGGAATGTATGAGGGCTGTGTTGAGGGGTCCTAAATCCCTTCAACTCAATAGTAGGAACCAAACCCACCACTGAGGCCCAATTAGACTTTGCAACGTTTAATGGTGGAATGGTTCTCCAGATATTGTGATACGGCCAAACAATCGATGGGCTTTACATAGTGATTGACATGATGTCTTCTTGTGAAAGCTCCTCCTTCTGTTCAGACTTTCTCTTTTTTTGTATTTTCTCTTATATATGGGACCTATACAAGATAAATAATAGTATAAACTAGCTGGGTAACAAAGGGAAAATAACTTAATGATTGAAGAAGGATGAATTCAGGATAACGCTTCTGCTCAAGCATGTAGACAATGATTCTTACACCTACAACAAGCCTAGTACTAATACATTAACCTGTTGGTGTTCCAATTATTGACTGAGATATGATTATCAGGAGAAAACATACATGCAATAAACGATGGAAAGAAAAATAGTTTCCTTAACTCTAATCATCAATCGCATATTGACACAATGATTTACTTTGAACCATTAAAGACAAGAACTATAAAAATATTGAATATGATAACTTATCAACAGATTCAAAGGCTCTTACTCGTTACAACATCCATTCATTAGATAAAATCATAAATAATTCTTCTTCAGATCCATTCACACATGCTTTTGATGAAAAACACAAACTTTTTTTTGGTCCTAAACATGACTTCTCAATTAAGGTATCTCCAAAATAGTTCTTTACAAGTCCAAAATTGAGGGTCTTTGCAAAAACCATCGACCCTTTTTAACAGGTTGATCTTCTTATTTATAACATATCATTAACTAAAAATAACTATCAAAGTGCATCTAAGTAAAAAACAAATTGCCACATGGAGATTTCATCACTCAGTCTTTCAAAAGTCATCAAATAGTTTCACTTGGCTGGATGAATCTTCTTGTACTCCGACCATTGGACGAAGAGATCCTCGCACATGTTGGCATACAAGAACCTGTGCTGATACATCGGGGCCGAAAGGATCTCCTTGATCTCTATTACCCCTGCTCGATATTTGATTATTTCGGCACTTAACTATTGTAGCATTGTTCGAGCCTTGATTGGGTGCTCCATGAACTATTGCACTTGTCCTGGCACCATGTTTTCCACCTTTGTTATATCTGCATCTCACAATGAGTCTTTCTCGACATGTAATTTAACTATGTCATGCAAGTCGACAAAGTCATCAGGGTTGCTAAATTCTGGGAGGCTAATGTCTCTCATCACTCAGTTGATCTTGGTCCAGCTCTTTTCGCACTTGGCCCATTTATTTTGGATCTCCTGATGAGGTTCTTGGGCCATTTTCACACAGTATTCGTCCAACTTCTTTATGTGATTGATGTTGTTATCCCTTAGCACCCGAATGATGTGCTCTTCGGCGTCTCTACCCTGCTGAACAATGTTGATGTAGTCGATCCTCTCCATGGCTTGGTGATCTTTCTCATACCACCTCTCCATGTATTTTCATGTTTCCAATGCCATGAGGGTGTCTTCTTGGTAATAGACTATTCTTGTAGTGAAAAGGTGTTGCTCATTTGTAAATTTATTGTAGGCGTCTTGAAATTCACTTCTCAAGAACATCGTTCCTTGTGTTGAGTCTTGATAATATTTCACCAAATGGAGTATATGTTCCAACTCCTTCAGCGCAGTGGCCAGATCCTCTTCATCCCTTTTCACTCTATTCTGGGTGGCGTATGTGATTTCCATCCCTACGCCGATAAGCTCAGATGTCTTGGCATGCTCCATGTTAATTAGTTTTTCATCTGTGGTGATGAGGATGGAGCGATCTAGAGTAAGCCTCCTCTTCTTGGTGGTTCTTTTTATGATAGATTTCCTCTTGCAGTCATAAGAGATGGCTTGTATATCAACACCTTCGTCCACAGGTTCGGGGATTTGTTTATATCCCCAGGTAAGCATATTTTCCAGGCTCCCAATGGTGTATATTTTTTCAAGACTGGGTTCTTGAAACTCTTCCATGTGTGCCAAAGGTTCGACCTTTGGTTGTTTCCCTTTGGAAGGTAGAGTACTAGCTAAAATTGAAATACTAGGGGTAGGATCGATACTTACTTGATAATCGACTGTTGAGATTTCGATTTCCTGTTGTGGGACTTCTTCTTTTTGTTTGCCTGACCCTAGCTCGTCTTTCAGACTATACGCTTGGGTCTCCGGTACATCAAGCAACTCAGTGTCCAAGACACTTTCGACCTCCTGGTCATTCTGTGGAAGGCCCCAAATTTGAGCATCGGGAACTAGGGAAGATGCCTTCTCGGGCTCCTTTTCATTTGTGATCGGCACAAGAGTCACCAGGGACACCTCCGAACTTTCCTCATCATCATAGATTGTTATCAAGTTGTGGAGGAAGTTTGGTGCACTTTCTCTTCCTGATGTTCTTGCTATCTTTGGCTGAGTTGAAATCTCCCCTGGTGATCCGGCCTGTGCCGTTGTAATTTCAGGGTTATCTAACCCAACAATTTCGTCACTTTTTATTATTTCAGGGCCACTTGCACCTACCCGGATTTCATCTGGGTTGTCGGAAGGGACCCTTGTCATTTCTATGAGGTCTGGGTCATCCTGAAACTAATTAATTACTCACTACACATGTTCTATCATGAGAAATCCCCTTGCCCGTGCATCTGATGTCATGGGAAATACCCTATTTTTCACCGACGCCACCAGGGTAACCTCTGTTGCCTCTATCGCTATGATTTCTTCCTGGGATTTGAGAGCCTCTTGAGTTGATTTATCTATGGTCGTCGCCTATTCATCCAGGCTCATGACCCTGAACCTAGTCATTTTGGGATCAACCTTCCTTGCTACCACCTCGTCCCAGTCCTGGGATTTTTCTGTGAAGAGTTCATCTTCAAATTTTTCGTGGGTGTATGGCCAGCAAGATGACACTTGTGAAGCATGTTGCAAGACCAGGACCTTTGGATAGTGCTTGTAGAATCGACCTTTCTGGAATCTAAACTCGATTTGTCTTAGCCCTTCTTGTTTGGCTTGAGCGGTATCCTTCACCAACTAGAAACCAACATGGGAACCATATGGTATGAATGCCCACTTCTTGTCCTTAACTAGGGTGGCATTGTAGCCTTGAAAGATGGTTTGATAGCATATTTCTCCTACTACAAGCTAGTCTGGGACATGAGCTGGTAGGAGATGTGGCACTCTAGTGGCCCCGAACACCCTGATGTAGGTGTCGTGCTCATCCAGGTACCAGTGGCCTACCTTTAATATCATTTTCTTGGCCACAACCAAAGTCTTGGGCATTCCTTCTTAAAAAGAAAAAAATAAATCCGCATGATGAATTCATCGCATATGAGAGAGTAGGACTTCTTATACATGTTTTCCCATAGCACGCTAAAGTAGACGTGGATCGGGAGCTCTGCAACATGCCAGCTCAGATTCATGCCGACAAAGATGTTTTTGGCACAGACGACATCGAGCAAGTATGAAGCCATGTGGAAAGATGGTGTCTCTCCTTCCTTTGGCGTGTGAGCCAAATGCACACAGATGCTCAGTTGTTTAGAAATTATTTCTCCCCAGTTGAAACCACTCCTGGAGATTGCGACTGTGTAAGCTAAGGGCATCCATGCTTCTGAAAATATGGAGCAATCCTTCTCTCCATATAATCGACAGATGAGAGCCATCAAATAGATGTATGGCTCCCTTAAGTTGGTCGTATGGTAACAGCCATTGCTCCAGTTGGTGTATTTCTTGTCTTCCCTCCACCATGAGACCATCACCTGGCTGGTGTCATGGTGCTCATAGAACTTCACGACGAAATCTGTATTTAGACGCTCCTCGAGGTCTCGGAGTTTGTAGTAATTCTGGACCTCAACCAGAAGGAACACTCCGACACACCCACCATTGACATCATTTATTAAGTATTTATGTGTGTCTGTCTGGTCAATGAGTCACTTAATAACTTCTATATAAGGAAAAAAAGGGGTCCTACTTGTCATCATATGTAGATACGATCGTCGAATGTTTGGGAACACCTCGTCGTCGAGTGCTCTTACATCTGGATCACTGTGTGGGACATATTCTGGTTATTCCTCTCGGTTGATCTTTTTAAAGAGCTCTCCCCAATGTGGGAGGGTCATCTTGGACCCTGTGCTTGCCTCTATATCTCCAAAGGCTAGAGGCTGGATAAAAACCTTATTTTTTGTCATCTTAATGACAGATTCTGGCCTCAGTGTGTATTCCAATTGTTTTGTGGCCCCTGAAGAGGAGCCTTCTCCTACCTCTGGTTCTTTCATCTTCGGTTCCCTCGGCGATCGTCTGGTGATTGTATTTATTGGTGGCATTGTGTTTGAAAGTAAAATAAACTTTCAGATACTGTGTAAAATAGAAACCGGATAAAAACATATGAATTACAACCAACAAATTCACAGACTCGGGTACATACCTATGAAGCTTTGTTAAAACCTAGTTATTTTGACAATCACAGGATCGATACAGCCTTTGAGTCGCTTGTCTTTCTCCTTTAAATGCTTCATAATTATCTTATGCGTAGAATGATTTCGTTTACAACGAATCAAGAGAATCTAAACATGGAAGAACTTACCGTGTTGCATTATCCATTTAATTCGAGCCATGAGTGAAATTTTAACAAATCTGTCGCCAAATCTCTATAACTTAAATTCGTCGTGGGTTGATGGCGGAGGCGCGGGTGGTGATGTGGTCTATCAGTGATTTTAAATGGTTGTTTTGATTGGTGCACGCAGTAGCAACTTATGCGGGATTTGGTATTAATTAGTTCCTTAAATGCTCAAAATCTGATCGTATCTAATGCTAAGATGTCCCATCGTGTCACTCTCTCAGTGGGTGGATCGGGGATGTGCTATGAATGTTTTCGTTGATATCCTTCTGCAAAATATCTGATGCCAATCAATTTCACCATACAATGTTGCCATGAAAAAACTGACTTGGAGGTGTGACTGAGACTTAGAGCACCACGAATGACTCGGGGTAAAAACTAGACCGTACGATTCTCCAACCTGGTAAAGACACATGGTGTTGAATACTGGTGACCTAATTCTCGTGTATTAATCAGAGTCAGGACTCTTCTTAATTTATTCGTTCTAAAACAAACCTTAGCTTTCCGATGCCGAAAAAGTATCCAAGGTCGACAATCGATGGTAAATCTATTATGTGCTTTCTTCAGATTAGCTTCCTCGAAGAAGTCTCGATGCTGAAAATGCATCGGGGATCGATGATTGGGAAAATATTTAGCACGGTCAGAATATTTGTTGCGATCCTTTTAGGCCTTCCCCGATTCCGATAAAGCACGTCGGGCATCAGCTATCGGCGATTTCTTTGTGCAAAGACTTAATGCACACCAAAACTCCCTTCTGTTGATGCCAATGAAGATTGATGCTCGACAACTATTGTTTTCGGAAGGATCCTACACTTACTTGAATTCTTTCCGATGTTGAACTTGAGCGTGTTCGGTGAAGTATTTGGCTGCCGAAACTTTATTTAGGTGTTTAAGGTCATTTTTTAGTTATGGGGTTTCATAAGTTCAAGCAAACCTAAATGGGTGATGAGAATCATGAAAATAAGCAGAGCCAAAACATTTTCCGAAATTGCAATAGAATCAGACAGCGCAAATGATCAAGTGGTACCCAAAAAGTAAAATTTGACATTGGATTTTTAGGGTGTGTTGAGTGCTCAACAAATGGTGACTTACTAGGTGAAATCATAATCTATGTTCCTACTTCGGGCTCTGCTGATGCGAAAGTTGGTTAAGAACTTAACTAGTTTCTTATCAGAGCCTCTTTTATCTTTTCATTTGAAATTCCCCGGTTGATGCATCTGGGTCTGCCTGTGGGGTTTTTAACCTTTATTCCACCTTCATTTCCTATAACCTGACTAACTCCCTCTCTGACAAAAGTCGATTAAAGCATTCACTAGCCCCAAGCCCTTTAGTTATCCTTATTCATTTGCTATGGTGTTGCTTCACTGTCAGTGAACATCCATAGCCTCGGCGGAGTCACCCCAATGTCACAGACCTTGCTTCACTACCAGCGAGTGTCCATAGCCCCGAAAAAGTTATCTGCATACCCTCTCCTACTGTACACTCATTTGACATATTTTATTTTATTTTGACAGAATGCCCTGAGCGAGTGGGAGAGGAGGACGTCTGTTATTTGAAAAAATGAGATGGTTAAGGTGAATTTTTTGCTAGCTCTGTCTTCGAGCTACATGTAGTCCTTTCCATCTTGTCTCTTTTCCCTTAAGGTTTCAGTAAGCCACTAGGCAAACACTTCAACATTTTTCCAAGGTTGTTCATATGCGCAGGCTAGATAGAGAACCCCTCAAAACAACCGCAGGTTCCCTAGCGCTTCTTGTGTTGTATGAGAGTGATGAATTAGGAACAAAGTTTGTCATATCACATGAATTAAGGTCAACCACCATCTTGCTAAACACAATCTTCAAAAGTGCAAAATTACTATAGCAAGAAACAAAAATAAAAATACATTCCACAATCGACCTAGCTAAAACAAAACATCGTGAAAATGCACACACAATTTTTTTTTTAATAGAAATATTGTTTTAGGGCTTGGCCATTCACTGGGAAAGCGTTAGGTTCCCCCCTTAGATTCTGCAACTGATACGTGCCTACCTCAATCTTCTCGGCCACCTGGAAAGGTCCGAGCCATAGATTCTGAAACTTAGAATGTTTTCCTTTCGACTCATTTTCTCTATACCATTTTAGGATTAAGTCTCCCACTTAAAAATTCTTCTCTTTAGCCTTATGCTTATCAAACCAACCTTTTAACTATTTGTTGATGAGCTATGAATTTTGATTTTTCTTTCTCCCTTTCTTCTTCCAACATGAGGAGGGTATCAATTCTTTGTTGTATTACTGATGAGGGTTTTCCTCCAGAATCTTGAGCTAGATGAAGGGATGGAAGATACAGCCCATTCAGGAGAATGGCTTCATGTCCGTATACCAAAAAGTATGGGGAATTTCCTATAAATTTCTTGGGTGTTACTCTATCATCCCATAAGCCGTTATGGAGTGAGTTGTGCCAATTCCTTTGGTTTTCTGCAACTGTTTTCTTTAATATCCTCACTAGTTTCTTATTGGTTGATTCTTCCATTCTGTTCCCCTTTGGATAATAGTTTGTAGAGTATCTGATTATGATTCATTTGTCTAGAGAAAACTATGTTAATAAGGTGGAAGAAAAGTAAGTTGCATTATCAAAAACTAGGAAGGAAGGCATACCAAACCTTGTGATCAATTGTTGCTCTATGAATTGAATTACCACCTTTTCGTTTACATGAGTCAAAGGGATGGCCTCTGCCCATTTCATGAAATAGTCTATGGTGGTCAGTATGTATCTATGTTGTTTCGAAGAACTTGGTGTAATTTCTCCTATGATATCAAACCCCCATTGCTTGAATGGCCTGGAGACAGCCATAGGCTGGAGTGGGACAATTGATCTCTTTTCCCTCCCTACGCTTATTTGACACGTCTTACAGTTCCTAGAGTATGTGTGAGTGTCTTTGAACAGAGTAGGCCAATAATAGCCAACTCTCAGTATTTTATGAGCAGTGGTCTTTCCTGTGAAATGTCCACCTGCGGGACCATCATGGATATCCTTAAGAACTTTGTATGCATCCTCACATTTGAGACATCTTAAAAGTACCCCATCATAATTAACAC